>CM041200.1:7680806-7864824 GCA_023078555.1 Ulva prolifera | reverse complement strand
CGGAACAAGCAGCCCAGGGGGCACCTGCTTCGGGTCCGCGATGCCCTCACGCGTGGTGAAGGTCGCGGGCGGGGAGACGGCGAACGGCGGCCACTCCGGCGGCGGCGGCGGCAGTGGCCCGAGTGCAGCCCGCAGCTGCTGCAGCCACGGCGTCGAGGCGGACAGCGGCGGCCTGCGTGGCGGAGCAGAACCCCGCGTCGCAGCGAACAAGTCATCCACATCTGCGGGGTCCATCGCGAGCTCGAGGAACACCCGGCGGCGCAGCAGAGCCTCCTCGGGGCAGCCCGGCAGCACCTCATTCAGATCATATTCCAGGTTTACGCAATCGCTCATTTCGCCATTCTCAATGATGAACTGGGCCCCGAACATACCCGCATCGCCTGGAGCCACCGGCGCCAGCTCAACGTCGAAGCCTTCATCATCGTCTGCAGAGTATACGATGTAGGCGTCTTCATCTGTAGCCTCCCATGCACGGTAATCGTTATAAGTCGTCGAGACGACGCGGCCCTGTTGGAGGATCACATTTGCGAGGGACACGTTGGCAAAGTGCACGTAGCCATTCTTTGACACGTCAGCGAGCTCGACCGGCAGGTGCATGTTGCGGAACACGGTGTCCACGACATTAGCGCGGCCGCCCAGCCAGATCTGCAGCGGTGAGAGGAAGCCTCGCCAGTCCGTGAAGATGCAGTCTGCAGGCAGCGCGCCGGCTGTCAGGCGGACGTTCTCCACTCAAGGTCAATGACTGCGCTGCAGAGTGATGCGCTCTCAGGAGCGTGAAGGTACCAGACTCGCGTCGATGGATGCAACGATGCATGCACCTAGGGCTCAGGGCCTGTCAGATGAAGCATGTTCGTGCGAGGTAGCGGGGGACGGTGACAAGCATCAGCACTGACTCGGCTGAACATTGCAGTGGCACAGTGCGAGTGCCCAGCTGAACATTGCAGTGGCACAGTGCGAGTGCCCAGCTGAACATTGCAGTGGCACAGTGCGAGTGCCCAGCTGAACATTGCAGTGGCACAGTGCGAGTGCCCAGCTGAACATTGCAGTGGCACAGTGCGAGTGCCCAGCTGAACATTGCAGTGGCACAGTGCGAGTGCCCAGCTGAACATTGCAGTGGCACAGTGCGAGTGCCCAGCTGAACATTGCAGTGGCACAGTGCGAGTGCCCAGCTGAACATTGCAGTGGCACAGTGCGAGTGCCCAGCTGAACATTGCAGTGGCACAGTGCGAGTGCCCAGCTGAACATTGCAGTGGCACAGTGCGAGTGCCCAGCTGAACATTGCAGTGGCACAGTGCGAGTGCCCGTAGACATGGCTGCAGCGACAGGCAGGGGGTTGTTGTGCGCAAGCAGACCAGGCGTGTGAAGCAAGGTGATGTGGGGAGCAGATGTCCACAGTGGACCATGAGATCTTCAGCCGCAAGAGTAAGCTTGCAGGTCTGTTACCCGTACTGCTACCAGCACAGCACACGCCACATGGCCACACCCGCTCCCCACATCAGTGGTTCAGAATGTCGGGGTTGTCGCGGTGCAGTTGGACTCTGGCTGCGTGGCGATGCAGAAAAACAAAGATGCACTGCCACAACGTTTCGGCTGCGTAGCGATGCAGAACAACATAGATGCACTGCCAAAACGTTTCGGCTGCGTAGCATTACTGCAGCATCAGAGTTGCCTCGGTGGTCAGAGCTGCGCCAGTGGTCAAAGCGCCGCACCTTGCACGAGGACGTCGTGGCGATCTTGCTCCAGCTTCACGGCGGCCGACGGGCTGAGTTCATCTCCGTGCACTGTTATGTTGGTGCAGGCGAGGCTCGCGCCCGTTGCTCCGGAGTCGTGGGACCCGACCTGCACGACCGCCTGGTCATTGTGCTCAATGTGGGCCCGATGGAGCTTGAGGTAGAGGCCGTCGAGCCAGAACTGGCCACCCCTGCTCATGAAGAACGCATCTGGCAGGAGCAGCAGGCACTGCCGCGGCTTCAGGGGGAGCAGCTCCTGTGCTTCAGCCTGGGAGAGGCCGAGCGCGGCTGCTGCATCGGGGTCACTGCAATTTCCCTGCAGGAGCACCGAGGTCAGAGTTTCAGGCTTGTTGTGGTCGTCGTTATGATCACGGGGCACTGGAGTGTATTCGCCTGAGGGAGAATACGCAAGGAATGGTGTTGCGCAACATGGTTTTGCTCAGCCAGCAGCTGCAGAGGCGCTGCAGTGCAGTTCATTCCTGAGAGCATGTTTGATTGGCATGTAGGAGGTGGTGCAGAACGGACTCTCATGGACGTCATGCCTTCTGTGGCGTAGAACAGGGCCTCCAGCTGCACACTTGCTGGTGGTGGGGAGGAAGAAATGAAGGCGCCCTGAGCACCAGTGTAGGCCAGGCGAGTCAGACCCCGAAGATCCAGGTGGGCTCGTATCTCGATGTCTTTTGCAGCTGCCACTGATGCGCTTTGCAGCTCGTCCGCTGTGGTGACGACAGTGATTGTTGGCACTGCATCCGGGGCTGGACTGGGCGTGGCCTGTGTGGGGCTGGTGGTTTGCAGCAACCCGCGACCGATAGAAGCAGGCACATTGCTGGCGTCATGAAGTAAGCCTCCGACATGCTGGTGTTGGGGAGTCGCGTCCTGCGCAGGGCAGAACTTGCGTTCACATATCATGCTTGATGGGTGAAGCAGCGAAGCAAGTGCCAAAGTAGGGCCGGTTTAAATGCTAATAAATAAGAATATTCACCATATAGGAGATACAGACTAGCAACGGGTGACTGTGGTGCAGCCGACGCCATGCTGCTGACCTTGCGAGCAGCGTACTCGCCATTGCCACTTGCAAACCAAGCCCCACAGGAACACCGGCAAGGGGGGGTGAAAATCTTCATTTAACATGATGTTGTAGATACACGCCGCATACATGTATGGTACGTGTGCGCCAGGTTCGGGCGATCGCCAGCACATCGATTATGCCAAGTGCTGCACGATAGACCACGAGGTCACTCCATCAGCAGTAGCACCGCGGAATACACGACGAGACTACTGCAGATGTGCTACAGGAGATGGCATACCATCCCCGAAGGACTGGGCCCAAGCCAGGCTTGCGCCATCACCTCAGCTTGCCCAGGCATTCCCAGCGCCAGCAGCGCAACAAGGACTGCCGCACGCAGTTGCAAGCAGGCCATACGGAGATAGCTCATGCTGTCCTTGATAATTGAGCCGGCAGATGTAGTGCAGCCATTGCTGTGGCGCAGATCACGACCAACTCATCTTGGGCCTGCCAGCATGTAGTTGGCGGACGTCGCCATCAAATGGATTACCAGTTTGGCGGGACGCTGTCCCCAGTAAAACAACAGTAGTGCATATTTCAGTCGGTGGTTAGCGCCGGTAAGCTATCAGGTCTCCGTGAGCATGGAACGAAGCCAGCTCCACTTCGCGACCGTTTCTCCGCTCGATCCGCACTGGGGAAGGCACGAAGTATGCCCAACAAGGCCAGCGCCCTTTGCCACATTGCTCGGGGCTGCTGCTGCCATAGCTGTTGGTCGCAGCCACTACCGACCAGGTCCATGCGCCACCTGCACAACCTGTTGGTCAACATTGCAATGTCGACCCCATCGGGGCTATGGTGCGCACGGCTTGCCCAGGCTCACCTGGAAGATGTGTCTGACCAACCGCAACCTTGCGCAGCGCTGGCGGGCTCGGCCGTGAAGTTCTGCTCGCCTACGTGGACCCTCGCACGCCAGTTGCAACCTTGCAAGGCCCGCGGGGGCTCGTGAGGCTCGAGTCGTGACACCGCGGCAACGCATCAGCTGCTTTCACAGCCGCTAGCGACCGCACTGCGGCCGTCGCAGTCCACTCGGACGCGTCCATACGGACGCATACTTTTCCAGACGGATCGCTACAGTGGACCAGCCGCGTGCTCTTGCGCAACGTTAACGATGTGTACGTGCTACCACAGCATGCTGCAGTGCTCGTCGCGTACAAACTCGAGATATCTCGACGTCGGTATGGTCTCGACATGCATATGGAAGTGTGAGCTCGAGGCTTGCCGCATTGGCATCTCACGTGCAATTAAGTCTCAGCGGGAGCGTCGGGCAATCAAAGATAGCGTACGCCCAGCCCGGTGTTGCTGCTGACAGTCCCGTATCTCGAGATACGTCTCCGGGACTTTGTCACCCGTCACATGAGTCAGCCTAGATCGCACCTGCCACTGGGATATTTGTTCCAGCATGCATGCACTGCAGTGTCAGCCTCCCAAGCGGGATCAAGCCTGCGAAGAGGGACACGCGTGCACGCATGTTGCAGGATCATGATCCTGATCAGCCATGGATCTGTGGCGGCGGCGACCGATCCACATCAGTGGCATAATCATTGCGGGCGCTTCGATCGAAGCGAGACGTACACCATGCGTACTGCACATGTGTCATGCATTCAGATGGCTTGTCATCTCTCGGGAGCAGGGGTTGCGGTATGATGCGGGAGTTTACCCTGCATGTGGGTGGACTTGCCGGGAGAGTGGGCGGACGTGGTCACATTGAAGGCAACATGCATCAACTGCATGCACTGCCGCTGATACTTGACGGTCGACCCAGGGCAGCACAGCGATCCCAGGTGGTTCCGCAACCGACGATACATACACCGTACTGTGCGGGATGCTGTGCCGGGCGCCGGGCTGTGTCTTGTACCGTGAAATCCATTGTCACGACACGGTCTGCTGTGGGGCACATGCATGGCTGGGCGGAGAGGCGCCGCTGCGCCTGCGGTGCTCTCTCAACTGGATCTTGAGCCCCGTGAACACATGGACTGACAAGGGCGTTGTGATGGTAGGGGCGCCGCAGCGGGGGGGGGGGGGGGGGGGGGGGGGCAGATTGTGGTGCACTTGTTATCCCTAAAGCACCGACATCACACAATTTTCCTTCCTCGCCGCCGCTTCGTGTGGCTGCAGCGGCCGCGCCGCAGGTCGCGCCAGTGTGTGGCGGCTGCAACCCTGTCCACGCGGCGAGTGACCGCGTACCATATTTCCCAGAGCATGCATGCGTGGGCATCCATGGGCCGGACCCTGTTTGCCCAGATTTCCATTCCGGTACTCACGGCCCTCGTTGAGAGACAGTGCGCTTGATCAGCTGCCGAGCCACCCACTACACACTGAACATGCATTGTTCATAGCCAACACCAAACTGCCCGCGGCCGCTTCGCACAGCATGTTTGATCTCGTTACAACACAGCAGGCCAGCGTGTAGGTACGTCGCACTGAACGTACGTACACCTTGGAACAAGACATCACTACGCTGACCTGGAGACACTCCAGGCGTTGCGCACATACGAGGCTACTTGCACTTTCCCATTCGCATCAGAGAGCATGTATACAAGCTGCCAGCTGCCAGCTCACCACGTACATTTTCAAACATCCCCATTCCACACGCATACCAGTGTGATCAGGTTGCTGTGCGATGCCACCTGCATCGCCAACTGTGTCCCTGTGACACGCAGCAAAAATTCAATTTTTTACCAAGCACAGCGTCCACAACGGATGCGTGAGGGCATCCCTGTGGCTTCCCCAAGCAGCTCTCTCCTGACAAACTGCACAGCAGACACAATCCTCTGGCATGTGGTCCCGCTGGTTCGGGGTGTCAATTCTCTGTTCAGAAAGGTGACAATCAACTCCGGAGTTACCCTGCTTTCCACACCGCAGCCCAAACACGCATCCCAGCGTCCGCTGCGGTAGCGTGCGCGAAACACGGCGCCGTTTTTACGCCTCGACGGTCGTCCTCGAGGTGAAGATGCGAGTGCAGGTGGCGTGGAAGGCGCGCATGGTCGCGCGGGCCGCGGGGTCGCGCCGCAGCAGCTCCAGCACCGGCTCCCGCAGCGCGCCGAGTCTCTGCCGGTTGCGCGGGCTCAGCTCGCCCTCCCACGGCAGCGGCAGGTCCCCCCGGAGGCGCTTCATCACCTGCACCACTCACAGTAGTCTCACCGTCGGGGGCTCTGCACGTGGGATACATATACCCCACTTGAAACTCACGGGCTGCTCGACTTGCGGCAAGACAGTGCTCTGAGGGAAGACAGTGCAACGGCGGACTCTTCCAGACTGTGGCCGGGCATGTGCTAGCTTCAAGGTCATGCTAACGATCTTATAATTAGTGCAGCACATGATTTGAGGCACAGTATCGAGGACGGTGGCCTACTGATTGATTGCAGCATGTCTGGTGGAGCATGCGTTACGTGCAATCGAGCAGCACCACACCCCCACTACACCATCCCCGACGAGGTCATACGGCGGCGCCCCCGTCAAGAGCTCCCACGCCATCACGCCCAGCGACCACGCATCCAGCGCCGGAGTGGATTCGATGGTGCGCTGCTTCAGGAAGTATGCACGCGAGACCTCCGGCGCGGCGTACGCGAGCGTGAAGCTCAGCGGCGCCTCCTGCCCCGCCCGCGCGACGCACCCAAAGTCGATGACCGTCCAGCGGTTCTGCCGCGGCAGCCACATGACGTTGGCGGGCTTGAGGTCGCGGTGCACGTATCCAGCGTCGTGCATGTCCGCGACGCGCACAGAGATGTTGGACAGCACCTGTAGCCACATTAGACCAGTCAGATGGCAAATGCAGGAGGATGCGCGTGAAGGGCCATGCAATCAGCGCATGAACGCTGCCTTCCCGGCTTCGAAGCGTGTTGTCGCCACAGCAAAAAATAGACACCAAAAAAACGGGTCGCTGTTCGTGTTTGATCGCCTTCTGCGACCTCACACACAAGTGGCTCTTGCGCCTGGCTGGTTCGCGGGGTGTGGGTGGGGGTGGGCGTGTGGGTGTGCTTGTCGGTATGGGATGGGCGGCTTGTGTGTGTTTGGGGGTGTGTGTGGTTGTGTGGCTGTGTGGCTGTGGCCGGCGCGGGTGCTGCCGCTGTGTGGGTGTGTTGGTGTGTGCTGCGTGTGGCTCGTTGCGTGTGGCTCGTTGCGTGTTGTGGGTTCCTCTGGTTGTTGCTCGCGGTGCTACTTGCCTTGCTTGCTTTGTCCTTGTAACACACACTAGCGACGCCTGCAACTGTATCGGCTCTCTATCCCCCATCCTCCCGCCGCCTGTTTGGACAGCTGCCGCTGGACAGTGCCGCCACATCGTAGCAATGCGTAGGACACAGGTGTTGTCACATATACCCTGGATGGCCCACACGGCCTGGATGGCACATGCATATGTGCGCGACGGCACATTCGGGCGACGCACCGCGAGGACCACAAAGAGGTCCGGCTGTGCGCGGTCGCTCCAGTCGTGCAGACTCTCCCCCTTCTCCATCACAATGCATGGCGGCAGCGGCCGCCCCCGGGGGTCCACCAGGCCCCCCGCCGCGCCGTCGCACACCGCCTCCACCTGCGGCAGGAATTGTGCCACGACCTCCGCCATCGGCACGGCTTTGCCGCCGCCGTGCGCGCTCGTCTCGGCGTCTGCGCGGCCGAGGACATCTGGGGAGAGTTCTCCGCGGATGTAGGGGAAGGCCGCGGCATAGAGGGCGGCCTCGGTGATGAAGGCGTCCCAGTCGAGGAAGAACTTGATCGCGAAATCGTCGCTGCCGTGAGCATCTTCTGCAAACTGAACGACCGCCTGCCCTGCAGTCCGATGTCAGTGCTATCGAACTCGTCGCTGCCACCATCTTCTCCAGAATCTGGAGTCCAGATGTCCCGCGCTGAGAACTTCCTTCAGAGCGAATGGGGCTGTTCTCAGACACGTTGATCCACATGCTCCTCAAGCACGAAGAAGCGCAGTTCTGTGCATACATGCAGCCATCGCAGGCGTGGGCTAGGGTTGAGATGCTTCTTGATCAGCCAGGGCAGCCTCCTCACAGTGCACACTGAAACATCAGCGTTCAATCAGGGAATTGCTGTACGTGCTCCGGCGTCGCGACTGAACACGGCTGCAAGGCAGCACCTGTAAGGCAGCTGCTGCTGCATCGGCCTGTGGACGCGGCAGAATCGCACCTCCACGGCGGCGGTGGTCCCGCCCGAGGAGCTCAAACCGTCCCAGGAACAGGTGCCCCCGGCCAAAGCAGTCCAGCTGCCGCAGCAGCGGCGCCATCGCCCCCCGCCGCTGTCCCGGCCCCGTCCCGCCGTGATCCACCCGCTGCGTCGCCCGCACCTCGCCGTCGCCGTCCGCAGCACCCGTTCCCGACGTGCTCAACTCGCACTCCCACGCGTCCACCTCATGCATCCTCCCCATGCGTATGCCGTGGATCACCGGCCGCGCCTCCTCGACCGCTGGCAGCGTGCCGGACGTCCAGCGGCTGTCGGCAGAGGCCACGTTGCTGACGCTGTTAATCGTGCACCCGATGGTCCCTCCGACGAGCGCGCGCTTGCTTCGATCCCGCACGGTCACCCCGTCCGACGCCGTCGCAGCCGACCCCGGGGATTCACCGGAGCTAGTGCTGATTGTCCCGCCCATCGTACCCCGACGAGCTGTCGTGGCGCGGGAGCTCTGCGTGAGGTCGTACGGCGCGACCACGATCGTGCTCCCCGGCTCATCGGACTGCGCGCCCAACGAGCCCTCGCGGGCGGGATCCGCCGCGGTGCCGGCGAGAGGCGCCGAGTTGCTCTCTGCGCGCCCGCTGGGGCCGATTGTCGGCCCCCACGCGCCATCGATCGAGTCCCCCTCCGGCCACTTCCACGGGGCAGCTGGCTGTGTGGCCACGAGGCTCTGCAGATGCGGCGAGCTGCCGCGGGAGCTCATCGGAGGGGCTCCGTCCCGCCGCTTCAGGGGGTCTCCCTTGAGGTCCTCCAGGAGCAACACATCCCCTGTCTCGAGGACGGGCGCAGCCATGAGCCGCGCGACTTCTGTTGGCAGCGCATACTCAAAGTCGTCGTTCATGGCAGAGGGCGGGATCATGCGGGGGGGGACCGCGCCGCATGGCCGGGAGGGCTGCTCGCGAGGCGCGATGTTGCTGTTTGGGATGGGAGCTGCTGAGCTTGGAGAACCGTCCTGCGTCATGCAGCGTCATCGTCAGCGTAGAGCCGGGCACGTACAGGGCGCGGGCGTGGCTGGTTTGCCCTGTAACCGCTTGTGATTGTAGACCATATACACGGTTTACTCTTCTGTAATAGATGTGATCGTGTCAAGCCGGGGGGGCGCATCAGGCCTCATCCTTAGTAGAACCACCGACTTATCCTCTGTACATGCACACAGCATGCGCAGCATATGCACACAGCATGCGCAGCATATGCACACAGCATGCACAGCATATGCACACTCACGTGGCTCGACATGTGACGAAAAAGCGTGGAAGGGAGCCGATGCAGGAGGCCCACGCATATGTGGTCCCGTTAACTCGGAGTTGTCAATGTCCAATAGGGTACGGCTCAGTAAATTCAGATTTACTTTACTTACGCAGAGGAGCCGGTGCACAGCAGACGCGTCCAGTGAACATGCTGTGTGCATGCAGCATGCATGTGTCGGTTGTCCGGGCACGTCCCAGCTGCTAGCACATGCTCCCGCCCGCCCTAATTACGGCATGAGCCACTTGTGGCCATCACAGGGTGGCGGTCACAAAACATGCCCTCACGCAGCAGCGGCGAATGAATCCAGTGGTGCTTGAATTGGGCATTCCAAAAACATGCGACAGGTGAGGAGGGGGCGCACCGCATTCTCGACACACATATGCATGCACACACATGCATATGCATGTGACAGGTGGAGAGGGGGTCGCACCCCGGTGCTGTCGAGTGCGTCAGACATCCAGAAGAGTCTCCACGCCTTGAGTGCATTTGTCGCCGCCACCGGCTGGGACTCAGGCAGCGGCCGGCTGTCCTGCCGCCGCACGGCCAGCACCGCCCACACCCCCGCCACCACCGCGACTGCCACCGCTGCGGCCACCACCGTAGCCACGATGGCCACGCCCCCCTCCAGCGGCGCCGCAACCCTCCCGCCGGCCGATGCCGCAGCGGCGCCGGCCGGTGCCGCCCCCTCCCACAGCACCGGCACGAGCGCCCCCGGTGGCACCGGCCACACCACCGACACGCTGTTGCGCTCCACAGGGTTCGCCGGCGGCGCAACGGCAAACGGCGGCCACGGCGCCTCCGGCGGCGCGCCCAGCGCGGAGCGCACCGCCTGTAGCCACGGCGACCCCTCCCTTAGCAGATCCTCCCGCAGCCTCCGCGGCGCGTCACTCAGATCCCTCGGGTCGAGGTTCACGTCAGCATCAGCGCCTTCGATGATGCGCCGCCGAGCCCGCGCGGACGATTCCGGGCAGCCAGGGTTCACGTTGTCTCCGGGTATGGCCAGATTCAGGCAGTCGCTCATCACCGCCTCCCCAATCCGGAGCTCCTCCCCAAACATGCTGCGCAGTGCGGCCGGCACTGACTCCACCTCCACATCGTATGCCGCATCGTCCTCCGCGTAGTTTCTAATCAACCCCCCTTCCTCCTCTTCGTAGTCGTTGAGGGTCGTGCTGACGACGGCGCCGGCTTGGAGGGTGACGTTGGCGAGCGAGACGTTGGAGAAGCGGACGACGCCATCGTCCGAGACGTCGACGAGCTCGACCGGAAGATGCACGTTGCGGAAGACGGTGTCCACGATGTTCGCGAGGCCGCGGTAAAAGACGTTGAGCGGGGAGCGCGCGCCGGACCAGTCCGTGATGATGCAGTCTGTATGCATGGGGCTCATGCGGCATCTGTGTGCATGTGAGGCGTCCGTGTGCGTGCACAGCTTTTATGGGCTCAGGCTTAGACTAACCTGAAAGCCGATTTTCGTCATGTTTGGATGGCTGTTGATTTGCCTGGAAGCTCTGTAGGGGCTGGTATCGAGAGATAGGACTGAATACTATGCCGACTGAATACCGAGATGTCCAATGTCATTAGGTCCGACGACCCAACACCGGCCTAGATGTGCAGAGTTCGTGCTGTTGTCAACGGCAGATGTTTCAAACAGGGTGACACAAACAGAGCACACCGGCGCCCCCCCCAGACATATTTATCGCCCTGGACATCGCTGTATGCCCTCATAAACAGGTCCGCAGCGCACCCTTCATGAGCAGGTTGGACCTCTCTTCCTCCAAGGCGACCCCGATCGCAAGCCCGCGCTCCTCCCCATGCATGGTCACATTCGTGACGTACAGGTCTGAAGCCGTCACCCCTGGAAAACCCTGCTGAACCCCGAGCACGCCCGCCGACAGAAACTTGAACTCGGCCACAACCTCCGTCCGTAAAATCTTGAGGTACAGGTTGTCCGTCCAGAAGGGGCCCCCGTTGCTCACGAGGAAGGTGTCCGGCAACAGCAGCAGGCATTGCCGTGGCTTCAGGGGGAGGAGCGCGGTCGCCTCGGCCGGGGAGAGGCTCAGGGCCGCCGGGGCATCGGGGTCGCTGCAGTTGCCCTGCAGCCGCGCGCTATGCCTGAGTGCGTATTTCAAGAATGCATGCAGTGTGCTGCGGCGGGCTCGCGGCAGCTGCGTGCAAGCGACGTGCGGGCCAGAGGGTCTCCGCATGCATGTGCGCATGCATGCGGAAGGGCCTGCGGGTGACTTACGGTGCACAGCCCTCATGGCCACGGCAGACCCACACGTTGGATCCCAGGTTTGACACACGCCATAGACATCGCCATAGACATCCCATTGGGTGTTGCAACAAAGCAGTCAACCGTCGTCGTGCGCCGGCCCTCGCGTGCATCGAGCACAGGCTGCCAGAGTCCGAGCGGTCCAATCGCCAACGCACTCACGGCCACAGTCGCTGCTAGATCACTTGCACTCAGAGACCCGGCCACCGGCACTGCTACGCATGCATGCCGCATCTGTGCAAGCACTGCTGCGCATGCATGCCGCATCTGTACAAGCACTGCTACGCATGCATGCCGCATCTGTGCAAGCACTGCTACGCATGCATGCCGCATCTGTGCAAGCGCTGCTACGCACGCATGCCGCATCTGTGCAAGCACTGCTACGCATGCATGCCGCATCTGTGCAAGCGCTGCTACGCACGCATGCCGCATCTGTGCAAGAACTGCTACGCATGCATGCCGCATCTGTGCAAGCACTGCTACGCATGCATGCCGCATCTGTGCAAGCACTGCTACGCACGCATGCCGCATCTGTGCAAGCACTCCCAGAGTCGTGCCGGTGGCCTGATGCGCGGCGTCGGTCTCATCTCTTGGCGTTGCAGGATCGGAACTCGTGCCCCGGCAGCCGCAACTCAGTCACGAATGCCTAGTGCGGACAACTGCACCGCCAGACAGGGCGGAGAGTCGGCAGAGTCGGCAGCGCATGCACACGTACGGTCCGGAGCACCAGCAAGCACACTCAAGTGGCGCCCCGCCTGGACCCAAAGGTAACCGCCTACCGGCTTCACCCCCTTCTCGAGCAGACAGCCACGAGGCTGCTTCACACACACGCCCACCATCGATGACCTGGCTGGCCGCCAACACAAACGACAGGTGTTGTGTGCTCGCATACGCGGGGACGCGGGGGGGGGTGTGAGCGTACCCGCATGGAGCGCATGCCTTTTCGAGCATAGAGCAAAGCGTGCCTATGGGGCACGAGATCCGTCGGCTGGCCGCGGAACTCAGGGTTGTCCTGCCGCTCCAGGCCGCGCAGGTCGAGGTGGCTGCGGATTTCGATGTCCTGGGCGGTGGCAGCCGCCGCCAGCACGAGTTCTGCGGCAGTCTCCACGGCGACGACGGGCGCGGGCGCAGCGGTGAGCGCCGGCGGGGGTGGCGGGGTTGCCCTCTGCATCATGGCCTGTAGGGTGGCAGCCATGTTGAACAGGTGCATTTGATATCGTTTTGCATGTGAAGTGGTCTACGCGACTACCACGAGTGGTCGAACACGTTCGTAGCTACGCTACCAATGTTTTCGAGCAATCCTGGTAGTCTGACAGACAGGGGTGGCGATGGTGACCGGCCAGATGCATGGACAGAGATGAAGGGCCACAAGCAGGCTGCTTTGTACAGCACGAAGGCTTCCAAGGAAGCGTATGAAGGATATCCTATGCACGAGCAAGCAATCCCCTAATGTCAGGCTAATATCTCGTGCATGTGGACATTGTTGTGGGGTGCCTTCCTGCAACTTGAAGGGTCAGCAGTGCACTGTCACGGTTGGTCTGTTAATAGACACCACATTTGGTGTCTTCGTTTGATGCATGGTGCCAGTCAAGCAGAGACAGGCGAGCAGAACCTGGCGCTGATCTCGCTAATCACCGAGAGGCTTGACTTATTGTCCATACAAAGCTCTGGCAGTTCACCGGAGAAGATCAGTGTCCCTCGAAACGCTGGTTTGCGAGCGCTGAATGTTCGGCATGTGGTATTTGCCTCTCTGGCGAGCAAACGACACGACCGCAAGGCAGTCTGTAGGAAATTTTTTTCATCAGCCGATTCGTACAGGCTCGTGCGTGAGACCGAGCGCTGGAAGAGAGCTTTAGCCCGTCGCGGTGAAGCGACACCCACCATCGCTGGTCACACATTAATTGAGGCCGCGAGAAGAGTCTGAAGCCTTCACCAGCCATTAATTCATCTTCTGAAAGCAAGAATGGACGTCCTGTTGTTGTTGTTGTTGTTGTAGTTGTTGCGCAATCACACATGCATGGTCTTCCAGACGTGCGATCGAGCACGACAGCTTCAAACTGATATGTAGATCAGGAATAATCAGCAGATGCGCAGCTAAGAGGTGGGCTTGCGTAGGTATATGCTCAGCACGGATCTGCAAACATCGACCAACTGCCGGAGACGGCGGTCCTGCTTCCAGTACTGGCCATATGCATATGGCCGTGCATGCAACGAGAGTTCGTTCGACAGCCACGCCGCAGCGCCCCTTCAGCGACAGATGCGAGCAATGAAAAAACCAGGCACTTGCGAATGGGCCCACTGGACACCTACGCAAGCAGCCCGGGCCGTTCTACCGGCAGCCACAATGTACGCCGAAGACGATCGCGAGCCAGATCCGCGCCGCAACGTGAAAGCGAAAACACAAAACGCGCCAGATATGTATATATATGCAATCTCGCAATGCAAAAGTCAGCTACGATGCCGATTCTTTTACATGTGGGTCGTAGAGTTCACATACAGCACATGCCTCTGGACTGTGTCTGCCATGGCCAGGAACTTGCATGCAGCGGAACAAAGAACAGCCAGCTGACTCCCGTTCACTCTTTTGTAAACCGAAGAACAGCCAGCTGGCTCTGCAGACTTTGGCTACGCAGTGAGTTCACGGACCTGGCTACCATCCGCGATCCCACAAAACCAGTGTCGGGTCCAGTGCTGGTCTCACTGTGAAGCAGCGAGAGGGCAGTATGCATAGCAGGCGTCCCAAGCAATCATAAATCACGAGCCGACAATTGTAGTAGTTGCAAACGATCTCGATACAGCTACTGCGGAAGAGCCACCTATCCGCGGCATGGTTTCGAATGACAGCATCATCCGGCCTCCCAATGCTAGGCAATGCGTGTGAAGCTTCTGCAGTCTTGGCGAGGCTGGCCGTGAACACCTTCACCCCGCTCGAGCGAATGTAATTGCGCTGAAGCTGAGGAGAAGTATACGTGACCGGTGCGGCGGTGATTAGGTCGACCTGAACCAGGGCGGACCCGAGATAGCGCGCTTGGAACGTGGCGCCGGAGCATATGGAGCGGTGCAGCAAGAGCACATCTTGCACGGGAGTGCACAACTCGCGCGAAAGGCAGCCCCGGGAATACAGCAGCTTTGCATTCGCACAGGCTGAACATTAACTGCCGAGCGCAAGTCAAACGAAAATCACGCAGAGCTATCTGAGATACCGCTATCTGATCAGGTACCGTAACCACCTCGACTGAACCACGCGAACAACCACACATGAGCGCGTTTGGCCTGCGCACACGTGGTTGTGCGTCTCGAGACCTGGCAGCCCCCAGCATCAACATATGAGGATACATATCTTCGCAGTGCGCATGCTGCAGATATCGATTCAGCAAAGGCATCCGGCCGGATTCACAAGCTTAAATTCACCACGCGTACATGGACTTATCGTCGCGCGCCACGTCGTCTGCGGGAAGCCGATGTGCACTTCGCGATCGCGATCGTCAGCCTGGCAAGTATCATATGATATCGTATGCTGCGATATCGTATGCTAGATCCGCGCGTCTGCATGGAGCATCAACATCCGACACCGCATGCAGCCGCGCTCGTAGCCGAGATTGTCCAAGCTTAAGACAATTGGCTTCGGCGTGCCGTTGATCGACGCGTGGCTGAGTCCGTTCCTGACGCAGCAGGTGCATCAGTACTGTCTGCAGGCGGCAGGGATCGTCGAACGTGCATGCACGTGCAACAGTACTGTCTGCAGGCGGCAGGGATCGTCGAACGGCTGAAGCAGCGCACAGTGCTCAGCACCTCTCAGCGCGCAACAGCAACAGGTTCTGGACCGAGGCATGCTATCTCGAGATACAAGCAAGACCAGAAGAAGATTGAATATATGCAATCCACGCGTGGAACCCAAAGTACCGTGGCTGCACAAGTACGTGACTTTACAGTGGTCTATAGAGCTCAAGTTATGGTACACATAAACTCTACTTTGGGGGTTACGGGTGTGGGTTTGCAGGCGGGCGGGTTGGTGTGCGAGGGCTGGGCTTGGGGGGTTGTATGTATGTATGTAGTTACAAAGGACAGAGGCCGGGCAGCGAGCCGTTGCCAGGAATACACACGCAAATCCACTCACGCAGTCATGGCACTAGGCCGGGCACGGGCACGTACCACAGCTCGGCCGGTGATGCCAGCCAAAGATTGAAGCCCCGCACGGAGCACAAGAGCATTCCCCTTGCACAACGCCACACTCAACCGGCGCAGAGCATTCGTCACAAACAAAGCACGGTTCACCTTGCCACACCGAGACGCAACCTCCGCCAGCCGATTCAAGTGATTCATGGCAGGCCGTCCCAATCGACCATGCGTCTCATGCGACAACGGCACAAAACTATACGCATCAGGGTCGTACAAACGATAAGCAGTGCGTTTCTGCACGTCCCGCGTCTCCGCAGCACCCCCGTCCTCGCGGGCCGCACGGCCGCAATAGGAACCAGCACAGGGGTTCACAACCGACACATCTCCTATGCACAAAGGGTCACCCGGCGGCATAAACATGATGTCCCCCAGTTTCTCGTGGGCCACTGCCCTGAACACCACGCCACTGCCCTGAACACCACGCCACTGCCCTGAACACTGCCCTGAACACCTGGTCCAGCACGTATATATGTATGCATGATTACATAGCCGTATCCATTTGGACATTGACAACTCCGAAATCCGGGACCGAAAGAGGCATCCAGGCAACATGCTGCCGCAAACTCTGACTTGCGCCACAGAATGCAACAACACGAGCCAATTCACCGAGAGGGGACGGGCGATTTGCAACACCCGACACCCCAGCATCACCACCAACACCATCAACACCGACAATAAGAACAACCGCTACATCAGACCACGAAACACCAGAGGCACTGTCATAAGGATCTGGCCGTGCGAGCAACTGCCGCACCAAAACCGCAACGGCGGAGACATGCCGATCACGATGTGCCACTGGGACAGGTGGCAGAACTGCCCCGATGGGTGCACGTGCGATGTAGGACGTGAAGACATCAGCAGCACGTGAATATTCCAAATGCTTTTCACTACGGTGCCTACACAAGAAAGGAGACAGACCAGAACGAGCAGACATTAGCACACGCACAAGACCGGGCTCAACGGAGTCCAGAAACGGGGCTAGTGTCCCTAGTTCGTGTGTTATCACACCACGCAACCACTCTCCAGTGACCTTATTGTCGCGACCACGCTTCTCAAATCGTTGTTCAAGGTATGCCAACCACATGACAGCCACGACCTTCTCACGGGTAAGATTTGAGTACGTGATTGTGAGAGGGCTTTGTTTGGACGGCTGATCATGCATGCCGAGACGTTTGGACACCCTGGGTGGCCCACGTCGGCGGCGATGCTCAGGCTCGGGTGGAGCCTGCAAGGCAAGTCTGATGTGTGCATATCGTTTCAGTTCTGCCGCAATGGCCGTGATGCGGGAATGAAAGTCCCCGCCCACCCCCGGCCCCCGTTGAGAGTGACCCCGAATCGCGGTGGATTCCACCGCAACCGGGAATCGCTCCGCCCCCATGTGTGTCAGCTTTGCGTACCAGCAAAGTTTAGCTGCCTTGATCATTGAGCTCACAGGCAGGAGGCCCGTGTCGGAAAAAAGAATCTCCTCCCTGCAATCGAACTGGTGCAGACCAAACACCATGCGGATTGCCTTTTTACAGATGGTATCAAGTTTGTCGAGTTCAGTTTTTGGGCCAATCCAAACCTCAGCCCCATACAAAGCAGGAGTATATATGAACGCATAAAAAAGGCGGAGCCGGGCGGTCACCGGGAGGTAGTGGCAACGCAGCACTGGCCGCCACGCGCCAAGTGTTGTGCTGGGGGAGGCGGGGGCCTCCCCGGGTTGGGGGTTTTTGTTGCGGTCTCGCTGTTTGTTTGCTGGGCGACCTTGGCTGCTTGTGCTTCCGGGTCTCGTGCGCCTGGCTGGTGGGCGGGGTTCGGATGGGGGTGGGCGTGTGGGTGTGGACGTGTGTGTGGCTGTGTGGATGTGTGGCTGTGTGGCTGTGTCCGGCGCGCGTGCTGCCGTTGCGTGGGTGTTTTGGTGTGAGCTTTGTGTGGCTTGCTGCGTGGTGTGCGGTTCCCCTGGTTCTTGCTTGCGGTGCTACCTGCCTCGCTTGCTTTGTCCTTGTAACACATACACTCTACGTCCATGGGCGCTGCATGCATGGGCGCTTGGGGCAACACCGTTCCCCTGAACAGAAGTGGCCTCAGGCGAGGTGCTGCGCTCATCACACGCATAACTGTGGTCAAGGACAAGGACCCGCTGCAGCACCGTGGAATTTGCGATGGCCCGGTGATACCGATCGGTGTTTTTGTGATGGGCCCACCCACATGCTTCCATAGAGGACGCTGAGGAGGCCGCCCGATGCCTGGGGTAATTGAGTAATTAGCGCGCTCTTGTTGCGTGATCTGCAGCTCTCAAGCATGAGCACTGGCCTGCACCCGCCCCGGCCTCCCGTCTCCAACTGCAAGGCACCCTGAAGTACTTGCATGAACACATGCACATACCCAACAAACGGGGGGGGGGGGGGGGGGGGGGGGGTTGGTGACTGGCTTGTGCGGACGCAGCACAGCGCGATGAGTGCACAGTTGTGCAATCACACTGGCATCGTGTTCACGCCTGCCAGAATGTAGCAAATGACACCAGGCGACGTGAGTCCAAGGGGACGTTGTACCCTAGCACAGCGAGTTGCGGCGTTGAGAGCCCTCCACTGGCAAGCAGATTTTTCAGGTGGTGGTGTGATATGCCGACGATCTTTAAAAGAACAATTACAACAGAAACACTCCCGGTGACACGCAATGACATAGACCTCTTGCAGTAAATACACTGTACTCGGGGTAACACCGTACACATGCCTCCGGTGCCACCACCTACGCCACTGCCCCCCGACATACTGCGAGCGGCACATGTCAGACAGCACTTTAATGTTTCGTGCACGTTTTTGATGGATTCCTGGTTCCATGCTGGGGCTGCAGTCATACAGCACGCGCTGATGCGATTCACTCTGCACTATGTAGACCCGCGTTAGGTGGGGCTTCATGCCATAGTCGATTGAAGCAATGAGTGATACTCTAGAGCTCTGTCCAGCATTTAGCTAGGGCACAGCAGTACTGTCGTCGGATTTGATCAGTGGTAAAAACACCTTATTGTCGTCTATATCATACTCGTATCACAAAATGTCTTCAGTGGTATCGGTGATGTCAAAAAAGCGGACTGTTCGTTCGGTGCCCGACACCGCGTTCGAGGAGCAGCCTGCACTTCAGCGCTTCAAGTGCCCAGACTACTATTTCGACCGTACACTTCAGCAGACCCTCGCACCGCCATGTACTGAGCGTTGCGATCACGCCGCAAGGTGTTTTCTTATCAACGATGGTGACGGTTTCAACCTGGAGCAGCTGGAGTGCATCACATACAAAGGCAAGTGCTTCCCAGGGATGGGTATGTCACAGTCGACAAAAGAGCCGATTCGTGTGGCCTACAAGTGTGCTGCAGCTTCTGTCGCCTGCCTTCATGAGGTCACGGTTCGCCGCAAGGACCTGAAGGATATGGCAGCAGCACTGTCCGCAATCGTTAACAACGAGGAGCTGGACCGCCAGGGCATCAGTCCTGCGGACACTACAGAAATTCTGAAGAAGCAGCTGAAGCTCTAGAGCTTCAGCTGCTTCTCTGCGTCGATGGTGTTATGGACTACCTCGGCAGCACCGACCCAGCTGTCTTCTCCAAGGAGATTCTTCCGCTGCCCGCTCCGCATAACGTGTAATGGTGTGTCCTCCTGCTGCGGTGTTAACACCCACAGACGCGAACACGCTACGATTTTTCTGCCGTTTTGTGATCTCACTGCCACTTGATTTTTTCACGATCCCACTGTCTTAGCTGTTGATAGTTGTTGTACCGGCAACGTCGCAGCCGCATGTGCAAGTTGCCGTGCGCGTCCCGTGTAATTTCCGTACAATCTCAGCTCGAAATGACGCGCTTTCAAGATTGTCGGATTAATCGCCGTAGACGTAACAGTTACAGTTACCAGGCGAATGTTAGTTCTGGAATGATTCGGGCCAGGCATGGCCGTTTATTCCGCGTGCTTGTGAGTGCTCCGCACCGAGCACAAGACACCGGGTCCGCATGCATACGCTCCTGGGCCGAATTGACGGCGTACAACGTCAGTTCCATGCACCGCATTATGCCTAGTTACGTATGAAATATGCTTAAGACAGTTCGAACTTTGCGTTGGGGCGCAGACCAACGGTAGCTCCGTTGGCTGTGCATGAAGCACCCTCGTACATCACCGTTGTCTGTTGAGCACCGCAGACTTCTATTCATTGTTAGACCCGATTACAAGGTCCGTAATAACTGCCAATGAATTCTCGCGCTTTCAAGCGTACGCGCTCTTATGAGCACTTCTGTAATGTATCATATTCGAGGCCATCTCGGCCGACGCTTCACTCTACTCACTATGTACCACGGTAGACTACGTAGTACATCTAACGTGGTTACCTCAGACTTAGATCTATTAACACGTATGGGTGACGCGTCTCCTCGAACTGGTGCTGATAATACGCCTCCAGCAGGATCCGGTGGCATAGGTTCGCAAAGGGTTCCCACTCAAGTTGTGCCCGGCACCGGTGGGTCACCTCCGCACAGGCCTAGTACACTGCCAGCCAACCCTCTTTTCCGAGGTACTGCACCCAGACCTTCAACATCACCAGCACCGTCGCATTTACATTCACTCTTGCCTAAAGACGCATTAAAGTTTGGCACGTTTCGCGGTCACCCAAGCGATAAATCGTCGGCCGCGGACTTCTTGTTCCGCGCCGAAACCGTACTCGAGTTTTTCCCTGACATACCAGGTCCGTCTAAAATAAAGCTTTTGCTTGCTTCATTCCCGTCTGACTCTCCTGCTGGTGCTTGGTACGTGTCAGAATACCGCAAATTCCACACGTTCGATGCGTTCAAGACCGCGTTTCTGTCCCGTTTTGGTGTCTCACGTTCAGAGCGGTTGCTCTTGCGTCAACAATTCGAACGTTTCAGGCAACGTGACTCAGATTCCGTCACCGCATATTATACAGCGTTCTTGAACTTGGTCACGCAGATCAAGCTCAACGGTCACGAGTACGATGAATTGGACCTGATTGCCAAGTTCGTCGGTGGCCTCAAGGCGCGGTTGCATAGTGACGTGATATCAGAACAGTTGCGCGCTGATCGTGAATTCTCGCTTGCTGAGATAGCTAAGATAGCCGAAAATTGCGAGCGCTCCGCTCGTAGTACGCCGAATCGCAACACGAACTCTAATGCGCATGACACTCCTTCAGCAAAGCCACAGTTGAATGCATTTCAGCAAAAACAGTGGTGTGTTTTCCATAAAACATCATCTCATTCAACTGACAACTGCCAGAAAGTGAAGGCCCTAAAAAAGGCTGGCAAGTGGCGCGGTAGCACGAAAGGGGGTCAACCACTCCCGCTACATGGTGGGCCCACCTACGGCGCGCAAGATCGGCTGCGATTTTGGCCGCTTGGGGAAGACTTTGGCTTTTGTCTATGTTGAATGGGGATTCGTAGTGTGTCATCTCGCTGTTGGGGAGTCTCCCCATCGCAAACCCGGGTTTTGTCGAATTTCCGCGCTTTTCCCCAAACGAGGGTCGTTCATGCCCAAACGTGTGCCATTGCATCGAGAACACGTAGCACACTCAAAATATGCTATGATACTCACCGGGTTATGACATATTGCTTCTGTCACATTTGTGGGTAGCGTTCGGCAAGTGAGGCACTATTCAACGGCGCGCTAGCTGATCGGGCCGACATGGCGGGGCGCTCACGCACTGGTCAGGCGACATGTCAGCATTGATTGGCAGCATATTGCGTGTTAAATATTGCGTGTTGAATATTGCGTGTTGAAGGACCCTGCCTCAATTTTATGTGCAATGGGGAATGCCCATGTTTTGTAATGCACCGTCACATCTACACCGTATTTCACAGCATGTCACTCTAATGATACCGCAAATGCGCATCAATGATGTATCCACCGTGTATCCAGCATCCGCCGCTCTATTGAAATGATTCATTAGTGTACAATGGCGAGGCATGATCACAGCAGGCCAGAGTAACTCAACACGTCTCCAGTGACACTACGCAAAAGATGACCTAAGCATACCTACGCTGACGTCTTTGTTGAGAAGTACACACCTAGCAGGTGGACTGCAAAGCTCCGGATCACAAGGGCCTGTCAGGCCTGTCACAGGAATCAAGATACTCATGCGCCCCATGCCGATATCAAACGTTCTACGAGAGTGACGATCAATCACGATCAGGCAGTGAAGCTTTGATATCTCGTGTATAATTCATTTTGAGCCGCTATCCCATGCTACACACAGATCGCAGGTAGGACGCCCTGGCCGGATATCCAGATATTCGGACCTATCCAGCATTATTAGAGGGAGTAATACGACTCAAATTGCATAGCGGGCGTCACTGTGTGGCCAGCCTCCAGGAAACTCAGCCGTATACAGCTTCATGAAGCCTCACCAACGAAAAAAATGCACATACAGCTTTGCGATCACCAACAAGAGCTTTAAAGAGCTCATTTTAAAAGCGTTTGGGGACGCCTGCGAAAGTTTGGGGAGGTTTGGGGAGGCGACTGAGCGTCTGGGCCGGTTGGGGAGCCAGCGTCGCGAAAGGCCGATTTTCCCCAACCAGACGAGCCATATGGACGATCATGGGCCATTTTCCCCACCCGAGTGAGATGACACACTACGAATCCCCATTCAACATAGACAATAGCCAAAGTCTTCCCCAAGCGGCCAAAATCGCAGTCGATCTTGCGCGCCGTAGGTGGGCCCACCATGTAGCGGGAGTGGTTGACCCCCTAGCACGAAGTCGCAAGACAATTAGCGCACTATGCCTCAGCGAGTGGTCTTTGAAGCGACCAAACAACCGCCACCTGTCATATTAGATGAATTTGCTTTGTTAGAGAACGCGCATATTGATGACGAGCTTGTCTATGACATATCATCTCCTCCAGCTGCGACACCTGCGCTCGCGCTGCATGCTGCTTCTCCCGACAAATCGGCTCTTGCTGATGCGTCGGCTGTTTGCCCTCCGGGGTTACACCCTTCGGGGGACTTGCACCCTTCGGGGGATTTAGGCTTATCAAGCCACACTTTCCGTGCCTCGGCACATGCTGGCCCGAAACAGGCTTCAAAGACTGCCAAGCGCAAGCCGAAGCGGTCTGCGAAGAAGCATGTTTCCCGGTCTTGTACAGCCCAGACACGTTCTGACGGTTATACACTTCGTTCTTTACCTTCTGGTAAACAATCGTTGATATTTGAGGGCTTGGCCTACCATACGTACGCGCAGTTCTTGTTTGATACAGGTGCATCGCACTCATACGTTTCGCTCGCTTTTTGCAAGCAAAACAATATTGTATTCGATAAATATACAGCTGCTGCTACGTTGGCCAACGGCTCCGAAGCGCCGATCGTTGGCCAAGTGTTGTCTCTTTGGCTCAAACTCGGTCCTTTCAGAGCTAAACACTCGTTTCTCGTCGTAGATATGCCACAGTTCGATGTGATATTGGGCATGGATTTCATGGCGGCATTCGATGCCGTTTTGCGCCCGCGGAAACGCACTGTGACGCTATCGTACAAAGGCACTGCGATTACTTTGCACGCCTTCACAGAATCCGCTCTTCCTGACTTCAAGTCAGATCGGATAGAGTTATGTACTCTCGAATCGTTTTCTCATACAATTAAACACTTGCCGGACGATGAGATCAGTGATGCATTCGTCGCATACCTCAAACCAGAGTTAAATGCAGTCGAGGCCTCTCCTGACCCTCTGTATTCAGGCAAAGGGGCCAGCGATCCAGACATACAACGCATACTGAAGCAGTTTGACGATGTACTCGTTTCCAAGCTGCCGGGTGGCCTTCCGCCAGAACATTTCGCTGCTGATGGATCGCGTATTGAACATACAGTCGAGACGTCTCCAGACGAGAAACCATATTCTCGCCCGCCTTTGCCGTTTACTCCAGCAGAACATGAGGAAATCAAGAGATACCTTGCCGACTTTATCGAGAAAGGTTGGATCAAACCATCTCTTTCGCCTTGGGCTGCACCAGTTCTGTTCGTTCCAAAGAAACCAGACCCGGTGACGGGCAAGGTTGCACTGAGGATGGTCATTTCGTTTGTCAAGCTGAACTCGAAAACGCTTAACCGCATTGCATACCGACTGCCCAGGATTTCCGACCTTCTGTCGCGTATTGCTGGTGCAAAGTTCTTTTCAAAGCTTGATCTATTGGATGGCTACTACCAGATTCGAATGCGTCCCGAAGATATACCGAAGACAGCATTCACCACGCCTTACGGAAACTTCGAATTTCGAGTTATGCCGATGGGGCTGTGTGGTGCTGCCTCGACATTCCAGTACCTGATGGATGAAACGTTTCGCGATCCCGCACATATGCCCTCCGGTGACACAATACCTTTTTTAGCGTTCATCGCTGTGTATCTGGATGACATTTGCATATTCAGCCGCACGAGAGCAGAGCACATTTTACATGTGACCGCAGTTCTGCAACGACTGCGCGATCGCAATCTGTTCGTTAAGCCTACGAAATGTGAATGGATGCAGACTGAAGTCGAATTCCTCGGTCATATGGCTAGCTCAAACGGTCTGTCCGTTCATCCGACTAAGTGCACTGCACTACAGAACTGGCCTGCACCTGTTAACGTGTCTGAAGTACGCACACTACTTGGCACTTTCGGTTTCTGGCGTTCTTACATTCGCTCGTATGCTGATATCGCTGCACCGCTTACAGCTCTCACGAGTAAGAACTCCCCATGGCGGTGGGGCGACACAGAGCAATCTGCGCTGGATAAATTGAAAGTAGCCATAGCCGCTGCGCCGGTGCTGATGCATCCCGACACAAACAAGCCTTTCTATGTAGTCACGGACGCTTCGAATTTTGCAGTGGGTGCATCCCTTGAGCAAGAGTCCGACTCAGGCTCACGTCGCCCTGTCGCATTCTTCTCCCATCGTTTGAACTCAGCAGAACGTAACTATCCTGTGCATGAACGAGAGCTTTTGGCTATAGTTCTAGCGTTACGTGTCTGGCGGCACTTCTTGTACGGCTCTTCGTTTCAAGTCGTTTGCCAGACCGATCATCGTCCGCTACAACACTTCATGACACAGTCCAGTCTGTCTGCACGCCAGGTTCGCTGGCAACAGTTTCTGTCTGAGTACAACCTCATGGTGAAATACCTACCAGGAGACGTCAACAACTTTGCTGATGGCCTGTCTAGACGTCCAGATCTTAGGCTCATGCTGATCGGAGCCGTTGCACCGTATGACGGCTGGTTGTCACGCATCCAGAAAGCAGTTCGCGAATGTCACGACTCTAAACACCTTTTAAATAAGGCTCGTCAAGGTCCACATCGCGTATCATCCACATCTGCTTATGTGCTGCACAATGACGTTCTCTACTTCAACCGCGACGGTCGCTATCGAGTATATGTGCCACCCAATGATGCTTTGCGTCGTGCACTGCTTGCCGAATACCATTCTTCTCCTCTGGCTGGTCACTTTGGTTGGCGCAAGTGTTATGATGCTATAGCTCAGCACTATTACTGGCCTTCGCTTCCTAAGGATATGAAGGACTACGTCCGACAATGTCCAAAGTGCCAATTAAATAAGCCAACAGTACAACCGACACCTCAGATACATCCGTTGCCTGCTCTCACCAGACCTTTTCAGCAGATCACGCTTGATTGGCTCAAAGGCCTGCCTAAAAATGCACAAGGTCATGACTCGGTCCTCAACATTGTTGACAAGTTCAGCAAGTGGGCCATCGTTGTCCCGTGTGACTCGCATGCCACTACACGTCATCTTTGTAGAACACTGTGGGAACGAGTATTCAGTTGGGTAGGTCTGCCCGAGTCCATCATTGGAGATCGCGATTCACGGTTGACAGCCTCGATGATGCAAGAGCTTCGTAAGTTTTTGAAAGTTGAGCTGCATATGTCTTCGGGTTATCACCCACAGACTGATGGTCAAACCGAGAATTTCCACCGTATCTTCCTGTCCGTGCTACGTTCATATGTCAACAATTATCACTCCGACTGGGAACAACGTGTCCCTGCTCTGCTATATGCCTATCACAACACAGTGCATTCTGCCACAGGCTTTACGCCGCACAGGTTACTCTTTGGGTGGTGTCCACGTGACTTGCGTGCACCTCTGGCTGCAGGGATCGATACTCCTCATGGTGATGTTGAGCAATGGTTGCATGATAGAGCTGAAGAGCTCAGCAGAGCACATGTGGCATTAGAACATGCTCGTGATTCTATGATCCGTGCACGTAAGGCATCTGAGAGAGCACATGTTTATCGTCCAGGTGAGTTGGTTAAGGTTTCTGCAAAGGTCCTTGATGTGGTCAGCACATCGACTCAGGCACATAAGCTGCAACCTAAATACGTTGGTCCATTCCCTGTCATTTCTGTAGGAGAGCATGGCACTCTTGTTCTTGATCTCCCTGATTTTTATTCGCGAGTTCACAATGTCTTCAACGTCTGTGATGTCCGTCCCTGGCTGCACGATGGAACAGGTGACGTAGATGTCACATATCCAAGTATTCGTGCGCAACCAAGCTACAATCATGTGGTTCAGGTCCTTGATCGCAAGCGGGCTCCAGGCCGTGTTCAGGCTCGTTTGACATCTCTGCTGGACATCCCTGCTGAGTATCTCGTTGTTCGGCATGATGGTTCGGTAGAATGGCTACACCAGAACCGGCTGCAAGAGCCAGCTGAGCGCGAGCTGCTCAAGAAGTTCGAGCGGCGCTTCAAGAGGACAGAAGCGCTCAAGTGCTCGTCAGTCCGTCACTACGGAGTTGACGCAGTAGCAGAAGAAGACGAAGACAATAACGAAGATTCAGATGACGAAGTTGATGTGTTGTGGGAGAACCAGCTCTACGAGCACTTTGGTCCCACAGCATAGCGAGAGCCGCTGCATGTGGCCTCGAGGAGCGTATTGAGCTACCTCTATCTCTGTTATGATTTTATTAATTCAGTTTTAGGAGCCTAAGTCAATTCAGTCCGTCTCTAATAGTGTGAGAGCTGAGGGGGAGGACTGATGCGATTCACTCTGCACTATGTAGACCCGCGTTAGGTGGGGCTTCATGCCATAGTCGATTGAAGCAATGAGTGATACTCTAGAGCTCTGTCCAGCATTTAGCTAGGGCACAGCAGTACTGTCGTCGGATTTGATCAGTGGTAAAAACACCTTATTGTCGTCTATATCATACTCGTATCACAAAATGTCTTCACGCGCACCGTTTCAGGCTGCCACACAGTCGCCCACGTCGTACAAACGTCAGGCCTTGCTGGAGTGGATGCCCTTGTGGCGAGCCTGCCTGCGTGGAGTCCACGGCGTGCTTCAGCTATGACCTACGGAACCCGTGTCACCGCTTCGACTCAAACTTCAACATGCAGTGGGCTCACACAGACGAGCACGTACAAGCACATGTATTACATGGATTGAGTTTTCACGCTTGTGCCTGGACATTCAAGCACGCCAGTGTACACGTGAATGTGCAGTTCTGCAGCCAGAAATCCACCGGACCCTGACAGCTCTCGGCGACGCGGTCCACATGCCAACCGGGCAAACCGCCTGAAGCACTGGGACAAACAGCCGTACGGAATGTGCAGGCCGCCACCTGTGTACGGGCAGCAAATGTCAGGCGCACCCAGATGCAAGATAACGCTCAGCATCGTGACACACACTTGACAATACACTGGCCGCAGTACTTGAGCCGGACATTTCCCGCGAGTGGTCCGCTTCACCACAGCACGCACCACGCACCACGCTCAGCGGCCAGCCTTCTCACAGCCGCAGACTATGCTGGCATGTGGTCTCTGCGCTGTTGCTGTACACGGTGATGGCAGGGAACTATAAGCAGTGAAAAAAACCAGCGGCAAAGAAATCTGAAGAAAGGACGGATGCTGCCTGGCGTCATTGCAGCCAAGGCACTTCCATAGTAAAGAATACCTCCTCAACATGCACCTTCACAGGATATGGTCCAGGAAAGACGCGAACGGCGTCGCTCTGACCGCGACACACGAGTCGCAACAACATTTTTGATGCGGGCATGCATTATCAACGATCACGGCCCGCACCACCCTGAAGACAGCAAACCGGTGCCGCATGTACATACAGGGTTCACACACTCATGTCGCATCCCCTCCTGCTGCCGGACACGCGGCGCACTGTGCTGTGCTGTGCTGCGCGGAGGCCAAGCCACGCGCGCGACGCTTCAGGTCGCAGTGGGGTGGCCAGGGGCGCGCCCCGCCTCGCTGTGGTCACTGGACGACATGAGGAATACATCGGAGCGAGAGGGGCCACGGTTGCCTGGCGCGGCGGCTATGCCTCAACGGTCGTGCGGGCGGCAAAGAGCTTGGTGCAGGCGGTGTGGAAGCGGTGCATGGTGGCGCGGCGGGCGGGGTCGCGCTCAAGCAGCTGCAGCACGGGCCCCTTGAACATACCGAGGTGCCTCTGCACTGCCGGGCTCAGCTCGCCCTCCCACGGCAGCGGCAGCTCGCCGAGCAGCCGCCGCATCACCTGCACACAGCAGCGTTTGGTCGCCGGGAGCGATTGTATAGTCCGATTCCAAATACTCGGGTCTAATTTCCGGACGTCAGCCCCGAAAATACTGCAACGCGCAGCACCACTGCTGCGCGGCACGCCCTCGAACGCCGGTCGCCCGGATCGCCACGGTCACTGACCAC
This sequence comes from Ulva prolifera, assembly GCA_023078555.1. Classification (NCBI taxonomy): domain Eukaryota; kingdom Viridiplantae; phylum Chlorophyta; class Ulvophyceae; order Ulvales; family Ulvaceae; genus Ulva; species Ulva prolifera. The sequence goes on along the minus strand of CM041200.1, from coordinate 7,836,527 downwards.
AGCGCATATCCTGAGCATAAAAAGCGCCTCTGTCTGCTAGTATGCTTGCATGGCATGCATGCATTACGAGGGTTCAACACACAGAGGCCTCGTGTTTGTCACTACTCACGCTGGCTATTGCCAGTGCAAGAATCATAGATGCAGCACGCCGGACACTCTGCCGACCCGAACAGAACTGGAATGGCAAACACGATCCAGACAGCTGTGCATGTATGCATTGGAGCTCCAGAGTGAGCTGTGGCTGGGCAACGAGGCAGCTACCACTGTGGACGAGGGGCATACCCCGACTCGGCCGTCTATGAGAAGGTTGAAAGCGGACCCCCCTGTCAGCAGCTCATAAGCCATGACGCCCAGGGACCACGCGTCCAGCGCCGGTGCAGACGCCATGCTACGCCTCTGCTCGCAGAACGCCCGCGCGACCTCCGGCGCCGCGTACGCGAGCGTGAAGCTGAGCGGCGCGTGCTCGCCGATGCGCGCGACGCAGCCAAAGTCGATGACCGTCCAGCGGTTGGCCCGCGGCAGCCACATGACGTTGGCGGGCTTGAGGTCACGGTGGACGTAGCCGGCGTCGTGCATGTCTACCAGGCGCTTTGAGATGTTGGAGAGCACCTGCAGCTGAGCCATGCATGAGTTCAATCAATCGCAGTGTGTGCGAGGATCAGGGCACATGCCGAGCTGAGCGCCACAGGCTTCCGCCATGCCATGGACCAGAGCAAGAGCCTTTGCCAAGTTGACTGGCTGCAGGATTAGTAGCCTATCTCAACTCCCTCGGCATATATATATATATTTATATATTACATACATATTACATTACATACATATATTTTACATAAAACTTATAGTACAGAAAACAAAACTTGTAACCGCCCAAGCTGCGGCGCAGCCAGCCACTCCAGCTCCAGTGCTAGGACACAGCTGCATCTGCAGTTGTGCACAACATTCTTTCTCAACTCACATCTCTCGACGTGGTCAAATGTGTAATGTGGCAATACAAAGCAACATGGCGCAGCTCGTGGCGGGCGGGTGCATGTCTTGCGGCGGACTAGTCCCCTGCGGGCTGAGCTCCTGGTGTGGTTTCGCAGCGGTGCTACCAGCTGTGTCAGCCAGGCCCTAAGCTTTCTCGCGGAGTGTACGATACCCTGAGGGCAGGGACGTGTGCACTGGCGTGCATGAAAGTAAAGCAAATTCGCATTCACACAGCCACATACACATTTGAGCACGAGTCAGTACGTGGTGATGTGTAGGCCATGGGGCGCACCGCAAGGGCCGTGAAGAGGTCCGGCTCCGCCCGGTCGCTCCAGTCGTGCAGGCTCTCCCCCTTCTCCATCACGATGCATGGCGGCAGCGGCCGGCCCCGGGGGTCCTCCAGGCCCCCCGCCGCACCGTCACACACCGCCTCCACCTGCGGCAGGAACCGCCCCGCCACCTCCGCCATCGGCACGGCGTCGCCGCCACCGCACGCGCTCGTCTCGGCGTCTGCGCGCGCGAGGACGTCCGGGGAGAGCTCGCCGCGGATGTAGGGGAAGGCTGCGGCGTAGAGGGCGGCCTCGGTGATGAAGGCGTCCCAGTCGAGGAAGAACTTGATCGCGTACTCGCACCGGTCCTTCCCCTCGGCAAACTGCACGACCGCCTGCCCTGCAACGCACACGGGATCTGAGGCAGCACAGACACACACGTTGCGCCATATCGGCAGGAGCGATCGCATGGATCAAATGCACCTCCGGAGCGTGGCTGCAGGTGTTGATCAGGCGGCCCCGATGCAGTCCCCGCCGCACCTGACAGGTACACATGCAAATGGGCCACTGGGCCACATTCCTCCCGCGCATCTGCCGCGCCCGCGAGCGGCTCTGTGTTGCTGCCATGCAATGATCCCCTGGCCGCCGCCGATGGCAGCACTACCCTCCGTGTTGCCGCCATGACAAGGGGGTTCTGGCCCAGTGGCCCCGCGGCTGCGCCCGTGTGGTGACTTACTACTGGTGGGGCACTCTGCTGCTGCGCCCTGGCGGCGGGCGGTAACACGGCACTTTTGCTGTGCAGGCTGTGTAGACTGTGCAGACCTCCGACCCGACAGGACACCGCGACATCCCAGAGGTCTACGCAGCGTGATGTGCCACCGCGCGTGAGAGTCCAGGCAGCAGAGCTTCAGCAAACACGGCCAAGGCGATTAACAGGCAACGCGCTTAACCGGAAACGCGCGAGCATGCACAGCACGTGGAATACCCTGAGGCATATGGACTCGTGTGACCAGAGCGATGTGGTGACTGACATTGCACTCGCTATCCCATACTTCCGCCCGCACACTCCGGGTATCTCTGTGAGGACGGGAGGCATATCACAGATCTAGGAGGCACAGCAGGCGCAGCAGGCGCACCTCCGCGGCGGCGGTCCTCCCGGCCCAGCAGCTCAAAGCGCCCCAGCAAGAGGTCATGCTCCCCAAAGCCGTCCAGCAGCCGGTGCAGCCGCCGGATCCTCGGGTCGTCACCCCTCACGTCCGTCTGCCCGGCACCCACCGCCGGCGCCGCCTTTACAGCCGACCCCTCAGAGTCTTGCATACGGCGCACATGATTGACACCTGCGGACATCGTGCCGGTGGCTTCGCTTGCGGACGTCGCGCTGCTGATGGTGCCATCCACTGTGCCGTTGCTGCTCTGTGTTACGCCGCGACTACTCTGCGTCGCACCGCGGCTGCTATGCGTCGCACCCCTGCTGGTGAGCGTGAGGTCATATGGCGCCACCACAATCGTACTCCCGGGCTCGTCGGTCTCAGCGTGCAGGGAGTCCTCCCGCGCGTCCGCCGCGCCTGCGAGCGGCTCCGTGTTGCTGCCATGCATGCTCCCCCGGCCGCCGCCGCTGCCGGCGCTACCCCCCGTCAGACCCATGCCGCGCAGCGACGGCGACCCGCCGGCCTCGAGGCTCGGCGACGCTGTGTGCAAGCGGAGGTCCCGTGAGGGGACGCCGCGGCTGCGCGCGGACCCCGGGGGGCCGCTCTTACCCCCGCCCCCACTCGGGGATAGCGCGCTGGTGGGCGGCACGGCCTTGAGATTTTCCAGCAGCTGCTCCTCCTCTGTCTCGAGGATGGGGGCTCCCATGAGGCGGGCGACCTCGGTCGGCAGCGCGTACTCAAACGCAGGATTCATCGCGGACTGAGGGAGGGCCTTCGGTTCGCGGACGGGGGGCGGGGTCCTGGTGATTCGCGGCAGGCTCTCGCGGTCTGAGACAACGGGAGTCACTCCCGTCGCGTGTGTGTCCTGCACCGCACCACATCTGCTTGCGTGTCACATGTGCTGTGGAGAGAGTGGTATGGTGGAGACAAAGTTCCACCCACACGAAGCAGAGGTCTCCGGCACCACACCGTTGTCCCGCCGTCCCACATCCAGTCCCGCATCCGCCGCCGCTGCCGCGCCTCCAGCATGCCCCCCGGACGATCCCTGTGCCGCGGCCGCCGCTGCAGTGCACGCAGAGCCAGCAGCGCCCAAGCCACTGCAGACACAGCGATTGTGGCCAGCACAGCGAGTACCGCCACCACAAGCACGCGCCCGTCTAGGGCTGAACCGCTGCCTCCGGCAGCCGCCGCCGCGACCGCAGCGGAAGCGGCGCTCACAGCCGCAGGGGTCTCCTCCAGCGGCGGAACCAGCAGGCCGGCCGGAACCGGCACCGGCACCGGCGTCAGCTCCGTACGGTTCGCAGGGTTTTCTCGCGGCGCGACCGCGAACGGAGGCCACGCCGGCGGCGGCGGCGGCAGCGGCCGGAGCTCCGCCAGCCGCTCCGCCAGCCATGGGTCCGCAAGCGTCGGCAGGTCCTCGACCTCCGGCCCCGGCTCCGCGCCTTCGCCGTACCCACTCTCCTCCTGCGACCCGGCCTCCTGAGCTCGCAGCAGCATCGCGGCTCGCTGCTGCAATGACTCGGGGGGGCAGCCCGGGCGCAGGTCCTCCGGCTCCGCACCGAGATACACGCAGTCCCCCAGTAAGTCGTCTTCAACCACAAACTCCGCCCCGAACATCCCGCGTTCTCCAACCGCGACCGGCTCCCAGTCGACGTCGTACGCCGCGTCGTCCTCCGCGTAGTAGAACACGAAGAAGTTTGGGACCTCGTTGTAGTCGTTGGTGGTGGTGCTGACGATGGCGCCGGCATGGAGGGTGACGTTTGAGAGCAAGGTGTCGGCAAAGCGCACGAGGCCGTCGTTCGAGACGTCCGCAATCTCGGATGTGAGGTCCATGTTGCGGAAGACGGAGTTCACGATGCTCGCGGCGCTCTCGTAGATGATCGTCACGGGGGACCTGTCGCCAGCCCAGTCCGTGAAGATGCAGTCTGCATGCATGCGCAGCGGCGTCGGTGAATGCGTTACAAGGATCAGGCCGGGAGGCACCGGGCACACCACAACAACACCGGCCCCGCGCACCCAAGCCACGGGCGCCGGGCCGCGCAGGAAGCGGTGTGCGTGCGTGGCGGGTTGGACGGTGTCGCTGCGGATGGGGGGGGGGGGGGGGGGATGGTAGGGGGGTACACTGTGTAGCATCCACCCACCCTCCAGATCTCTGCCGGTTTGGCACGTAGGGTTTTGAGCGTAGTGTCCAAGTGGCCACACATGCAAATTACGAAAACGTACGCAGTTCGTTGCACACGGTGTTCAAGCAGTGATAAAATTTTCGTGTGAGAGTGTATAGCTTCGTAAGCCATAGGAAGGCGCAATAATTAATTAAAGCATGGCTGGATAACCGATGAGTTGGCCCGACCTGGACTATTACTATTGCTTAGTCTGGCTTTAGGAGCACGACCGGCCATTGCTATCAACCGAACAGCTGCTCTCGGAGCACGAATCTGTCAGGTGCTAAGCGATGGCTGTCGCTTTGAATTAATCTAGCGATCGCCTAGCAAGCCATGAGAAAGTGAATGATCGCTACTTCACTTCTGTTCACTTCATCGCTACTTCACTTTCGCCATGCTATGACACACCCGCCTGGGAGCCCATAAGAGAACACTGCACGGATCCAGTATGGCGGCTGCAAATCAGTGGTGAGTCGATCACATAGAACAACTTCGAATACTCAGGTCTCATTTCGGGATGGGGAGCCCCAACAAAGCTGCGTGGCGACCCGACACTGGTGCACATACACGACGGCACGTCACCGGCGCGACCGTGAGTGCCACAGAGCCAGCACAGGCCGCAGAGCCAGCGCTTGGACAGGGTTTCTGCGAACTACGAGTGAAGGTGGAGGTCTCAGTGGTGGCTGAGAGTGGGGGCTTCGGAACGCGACGCCGTGGCATCTGTCATGCAACGGCCCGGCCACGACAGGCCGCCTCCCACGGGAGCAGAGGAGAGCACCTTGCACAAGCGCGGATGACGCTTGCACGGTCAACGCGACACCCTGCGCCGACCCCCGGAACTCGCCCTGGAACGTGACGTTGGTCAGATACAAGTCAGACTTGGGGATCTCGGCGTAGAGGCGCTCCGCAGAGGGCCCCCCGGCGCTGATGACCGCAATATCCGGCATTGCGAGCGTCCGCTCGAGGCGGAGGTAGACGTTGTCCAGCCAGAACGTGCCACCATTGGCCATCAGGAAGGCGTCCGGAAGGAGGATGAGGCACTGCCGTGGCTTCAGGGGCAGAAGGGACCCCGCGGCGCCAGGTTCGCCCGCCGAGACGCCGAGAGCTGCGGCTGCCTCGGGGTTGCTGCAGTTGCCCTGCACGGCAGCAGCGCGGGTGGAGTGTGGTGGGAGCGCGCGGGGGGCCATGCGCGCAGCGTGGCCGGGCCATGCATGCAGCTGCTGCGGCACGGCAGACTTCGGATTCGGCTGTGAGCTAGCGGAGTCAATGCGGCCAGACCCTGCCGGAGTGCGGGGCTACGGCGGCGATTTGCGGCACTCTCTGATCTTTCTACCACACCATGCATGTCGGCATTGAAGTGTGTTCGGAGGGGGGGGGGGGGGGGGGGTGAAGCACATCTGATGGACAGAAGTGATGCGTGGTCTTTGATATGTGGCAATACATAAGGCCAAAAAGGTTATGTCACCCCGTGAGATGACACAGTGGACGGAGCACTGACGCTTACGTATGCACGTCCACACCAGAGTGTGTGCATGCAGGACAGATGGGGAACGAGGCGGACCCGGATGGACTGCATTGACGCGCGGGCGTAGAGCAGCGCTAGGCGGGGGCGGGTGCCAGTGCTGCTGGTGGGCGGGAGGTCCGGGTTACCTAAGCGGGTGAGGTTGCGGCAGTCCAGGTGGGCCCGTATCTCGATGTGGGCGGCGGATGCCTGCGCTGCGGCTTGCAGCTCCTCGGGTGTCGTGACGACCGTGACATCTGGTTGCGCTGGCGCTGGCGCCGCCGAAGGGGCGGCCGCGGTGGGCGCGGCGGCGGCCGCTGCCTGCGCCAGGGCGCGGATGTGCACCTGCTGCGGAGGGCCGTCCTGGAGCAAACAGCGTTCGATTGGACGGTTCGTTTCGAATCTGGCATTGGGGTTGTGGGTGGGATGCGGGGGGATGGGACATGCGTGTGCGGTGGGCTGGAAATCTTTGGCGTTATGGGCAATGCAGAGGACCACCGGTGTGCCCTGAGCCACGGTGTCCCTGGGAGATGGTTGTCGCTGGCCCACGGCCGCTGCTGCTGCTCGATTGTGCTGTGGAGATGTGCCTATTTGGCTCATGTGAGTCGCTTGCTTGTGTGCTAACGGGGATTTGAGATGGTTGTGTGTTGTGTGAGGGGTATGGAGACGCGGGAGTGGGGAGTCTGCGCCACCGAGCTCAAGTACCGGCGGTGTGGCGTGCAGACGAGCGGCAATCCTTCATTGCTGGTCTGTAGACATATCCGCCATTTTGTGTGGGTGGGGCTGATTGTGGCTTTGGTAGGCGTGGCTACCATACGGGGCCTGCAGCCCAGCACCATGGGCGAGGTACAAACATCTGCCAGGCGGGCCCAATGCTGCACAAACATGCTAGCATCTTGATGCAAGCAGCTGTGTACACGTGCATCTATGGACCTGAAAGCAGCACAGTGCAGATGCGCGTGTAGGCCCGTGCTTGTAGGCCCATGCTAGCACAGCATTAGTTTTCACACAGTGCCAAGGCTCAGGCCGGCTGGTTGAGGCCACCGCTTCGTAGACCAGCAGCCTTCCAGAACCAGTGGCGTTTCTTACTCATGCATAGACTTCAGTATTATCCAGGTGTGCCTGTGGTGATTGTGCGAGGCCAGCTGGCGTGCAGGCCAGGCTGCGTGAACAGAGCTCTGAGGGCCATGCGACATACATGACGCCCTGATTCGTAGCCTAAAACCCCGTGTCCTTATAACTGGAAATTTACGTACCTTTCTAGTCAGGTGCAGGCTGGAGACGGCCCCTGCTCGCGCTTGTGTAAGCGAGGGCGGACCCAACATCACGATCGCTAGGCACGAGAAGAGCCACAGCCATGGTTGAAAGACCCCACCGATACCTGACTTCGGCATGACGACAGAAAATCTATCGATATTGTAATATTTGTACACAGACGGCCTAAGCGATAAAGTTGGCTACCACGTCCGACCGACTCGCAACGCTAAACATGGCCGCATGCCGCAGGTGCTAAAATCGCGGCGTTGAACCAAGATCAAGAGAAGGCGTCAGAAACATGGGTTGGATGCCAGATGTTCTACGGCTGCGCGCAATGCACATGCGACGACACCGTGTTCGAGGATACACATTTCGCAAGCGTGCCAGAATTACGTTACAAGCTAGCACTGTCCGGCAACCTATCGACGGCAGAGATAACCCAGCATCGATGCTTTGAAATTTGCAGAAGCGTTCGCGACCCTCTTGTGCGAAACATGTTTTTGTTGCGCCTGCGAGTTCCTGGCAACTGCGAAGGTGATTATTGACTCAAAACCGACGTGGTGCGAGCTCGTCACGCAGCCACCTAGACGATGCACCCAGCGACACGCAGACGCCTAGCGCAAGGGCGAGCATGGAGACCTTGCGGTATGTAACATTGCGCACGCCATATTTGAATAAATGCAGGCTTGCCACCTCACCAGGGCACTTGAAGTCACGCACCAGGGCAAGACAGGGCCGACATCTCGCATTGGGCTTCGACTCGTGCGGCCTTGAAGGTGCTGCAGGGCCTCGGATGGTTGGTGCATGACGTGCATCACGTCAGGCGAGGGACGCCGCAAGCGCGCTCCGCCTGCAAGCGACGAAACTGCGACTGGTCAGCATAATTTGTAATACGTGCCGCTCATACAATCAGAACAGGCCCCTACAACATGATGCCACTGGTTTTGTCGAGACGCAGATGTATTCCACAAGCTCTCTGTGGCTATGCGAGTCTTGTCAAGTCGCGAAGCCACTGCGGAAGCAGGTAGCCTTTGCATCGGATGTATTCACATGCAGCGTAACTCCCTGATTGTACTGTGCTGCAGTGGAGTTGCACTCCAACACATGGTATCCGCCATGTTGATCAGGCACACAGCTGGCGCCGCTGGACTGCCATAGCCTAACACCTGCGGAAACTCTTGTTTCATTTGGTTTGACACTCGAAAGAGGGCTGTCCTCGAGTTGGTTTCAGGCGTCCCGAGTGAGGTACAGCAAACGCCGACCTCGCTCCTTGCGACGGCGAATGTGTTTTCCTGGATCACTGACGTCGTGCACAACTTGTTCGTGGTACTCTCGATGCGCAGATGTGGACATGGCAGTGCCCCCATGGCTGTGCACAGCCTGGCCAGCCTTCGCTGACATGTCGCTGAAGCAGGCTGCAGGTCCAGAGCAGCAGCTGGCGATCTCTCTGCCTTTTGCTGTGGTCAGTACAGTGCTGAATGCTCAAGAACACTCCGATGAAGCAGGAGCATTTCAAAACAGGCTATGGGATCGAGGTTGCCAGCAATGCGGCCTCTCCAGAGAACAATCGGGTGAAGCCTGCTCATGATATCACACGCAAACGAAACATACCATCACAAAAAAAGCACAGCCCAGCACTCTGCAGATTCTCGAGCAGCAACATGCTGACAGATCTGCTTGGCGGAACCGCCACATGAGTTGCTGTCCAACGCACAATTCCGCCGAGAGTGCATCAGCAGCAACTTGAACAGTCCGCAGCGACGCGTGCGGAGAGACACCACCAGCCACATCGCAACCACTGCAAGCAACACTCAGGCACCGCACCTCAGCGCATCCAGCTCTGCTTCACCCGACATCGTGCATATTGTGTTCCAGAGATTTCCGAGGCCAGAGGTGTCTGCCAAGACACCAGCCTCCGGCACGCATCCAGCCAGAGAACACCCCCCCCCCCCCCCCCCCCCCCCCCCCCCCCCCCCCCCCCTTGACACCGACATATCTATCCCCACTAGCGGGGAAGGGAAGGGGGGGGAAGAGGATCCCGTTTACGCCTCGACAGTCGAGCGGCCAGAAAAGAGCTTGGTACAGGCGACATGGAAGCGACGCATCGAGGCGCGGCGGGCGGGGTCGCGCTCGAGCAGCTGCAGCACCGGCCCCTTGAACATGCCGAGGTGCCTCTGCACCGCCGGGCTCAGCTCGCCCTCCCACGGTAGCGGCAGGTCGCCCCGCAGCCGCTGCATCACCTGCACAGCACGCCCAGCATACACACCGCATACGCATGGTGAACACCCCATGGCGCCATCGCCGGTGGATTCTCTTGCAGCTGAGGGCGCATGCTTGCGCATGGAAACATGGCACGGGGATGAAACTTTCAATTGGTGTTGGCAGCGACGGACAGCGTCCGGAAACAGCTCCCCGGTGCGTCATGCCTGGAATGACCGGCAACGATGGCCGCACCTGGTCACCAAGTACTCGCATGCATGAGTACAGCCGACCGGCACCAAGCCGTGGCCACTGTGGCCATTCCGCGATCAATCAACACTGTCAGACACAGGAGATTCAGTCTACAGTCGTAGATGCCGAGTATCCAGATGTCGGCGCAATCGAAGCGGACGCATCAGCAGGGTCACTGTCCGGGCAGAGCGCAGGTGTTGCTGGAAAGGGTCGCACCCGGCTGCGACCGTCATCGATGAGGTTGAACGCAGGGGCGCCGGTGAGCAGCTCAAACGCCATCACCCCCAGCGACCACGCGTCAAGCGCGGGAGCTGAAACAATGCTGCGCTGCTGCAGGAAGAACGCCCTAGCCACCTCCGGCGCGGCGTAGACGAGCGTGAAGTTGAGGGGCGCGGTCTCGCCGATGCGCGCGACGCAGCCAAAGTCGATGACCGTCCAGCGGTTCTGCCGCGGCAGCCACATGACGTTGGCGGGCTTGAGGTCGCGGTGCACGTAGCCGGCGTCGTGCATGTCCGCCAGGCGCAGCGAGATGTTGGACAGAACCTGCACGTGTGGCCCTGGTCGAGGGGTTTGCGTGGGCGGCAGGAGTGTCAGGCGGCAGGTGCATCTGGCAAAAGGTGTGTTGGGTGGCGAAGGTCCACGTGGGTTTCATACCGATATGACAGCTCCTTCTCGATGCCGGCTTGCAGAGGCCGGTTCAGCAAGCATTGGTATGATTGATCTATGCACAGCAGAAAACGACACAGTCGCATACGGTTGATGTCGTCATGTAGCATGTGACGGGGCTGCATGCTGGAACTGCCTCCAACAACGGAGAGAAACATGGCTGCACTTGAGGGGCCGTTACACCCAAACAAGCAGTCCAGCCCCGATCTACTGCGGAACAGCACAGTCTACGCGGACAGCTCACCGTGTAGGTACTATAATCATAACAGTACCTATGATGATGCAAGTCAAGAAACAAAAGTGTGTTCACGCTTCACATGCACGACAGGATGGAAACAACACGTGGGAGGCTGGCGGCAGGTTGTGTAGAGTGCAAGCCACGCACCGCGAGGGCTGTGAAGAGGTCCGGCTCCGCCCGGTCACTCCAGTCGTGCAGGCTCTCCCCACGCTCCATCACAATGCATGGTGGCAGCGGCCGCCCCCGGGGGTCCACCAGGCCCCCCTCAGAGCCGTCGGTCACCGCCTCGACCTGCGGCAGGAAGCGCGCCACAACCTCCGACATCGGCACGGCGTCGCCGCCCCCGGCCAGGCTCACCGTGGCGTCAGCGCGCGCCAACACCTCCAGAGAGGCTTCATTGCGAATGTAGGGGAAGGCTGCGGCATAGAGGGCGGCCTCGGTGATGAAGGCGTCCCAGTCGAGGAAGAACTTGATCGCATACTCGCACCGGTCCTTCCCTTCTGCAAACTGCACGACCGCCTGCCCTGCATGGGCACCACCAGTGCTGTGAACTTGCAGCTGCGGAGCATGAAGCTCACTATGAACATCAAGGTCACAGCTCCAGCAGCAGATCTCACAACTGTCAGACACTCATGCTCAGTGTCAACCCAAGCTTGGACAAGTGAAAGGTCCTCCTGTTTGCGCTGCCACACAACAGTTTCCTTGAGCAGTCGCAAATTTCACAGCACCGGGCCACGCATTCCCACCACGAAAAAATAATCACAGATGCAAGAGGCAGCATCAGAGCACCTCCACGGCGGCGGTTCTCCCGCCCCAGGAGCTCATACCGCCCCAGGAAGCGGTCATGCTCCCCAAAGCCGTCCAGCAGCCGGTGCAGCCGCCGGAACCTCGGGTCTTCACCCCTCACGTCCGTCGCCGTCTGCCCGGCGTCCACCGCTGGCGCAAGGCTCGTCAGCTCCACCCCATCAAAGGCATGCACCGGCCCCATGCGTGTGCCTCGGACGTCCGCCTGCGCCTCTGCCGGCTCCAGGGGTGCGTGTCCTGTGGTCGAGTATTCGGCGGTCGTGTGCCCTGCAGACGTCGCGCTGCTGATGGTCCCGTCCACCGTGCCCACGCGCGACGGAACGCCGACGGTCGTCTCGTGGCTGCGGGAGCTCAGCGTGAGGTCATACGGCGCGACCACGATCGTGCTCCCCGGCTCATCGGACTGCGCGTGGAGTGAGTCCTCCTGAGCGTCCGACGCCAGCGCGGCCGCCAACGCGCCACCGAGCGGCTCCGTGACACTGCCGAAGATGCTCCCGCGGCCACCGCCGCTGCCCGCGCTGACTTCCGTAAGCGACATGCCGCGCGGCGGCGGCGCCGCGCCGCCGACCTGCGTCGTTCCGAGGCTCGGCGAGGCGGTGCGGAGGTGGAGATCTGGCGAGTGGCCGCTGCGGCCGCGGCCGCCGCTGGGGGTTTCTCCCTGGCCCCCGCCGCCGCGGCCGGGCTTCTTGTCCGCGGCTTCGAGCTGCAGCTCCTCCTCCGTCTCGAGGATTGGCGCGCCCATGAGGAGCGCGATATGGCTTGGGAGCGCGTACTCGTACGCCGGGTTCATCGCCGACTGTGGCGTGCTGTGCACTCGCTGCAGGGCGGAGCCGGCGTCCGAGCCCGTGCGCGGCACCGAGCTGCCGCTGTCCGAGATGAGGGGAGTCACGTTTGTTGCATGCGAGTCCTGCACAGTGTGTGCAGTGTTGGAGATGCTGCTTGCATGTATGTGTACTTGCTTGTGAGTATGTCTCAGGGGAGGCCTCAGGGGAGGCCGGAGAGTGTGCGCTTGTTGCGGTTCGGACCGTGTCACCGTCCCCCAATGCTAACCCCTGATGCGCTGGCTGTAACGGCGTGGCGCGTGAGTAGCCGATGATGCATGGCAGCTGCGTGCTTGCTGGTGGTGCAGTCTACTCACACGCTGTGCAGCGCAACGGTGTCCTGGGCAGAAACACTAAAAAGAGAGGGCCAGGATTGAGGGTGACCGCACCGAGGCTGTCCCTTCGCCGGCTGACATCCACAAGTGCAGTCGCCGCCGCCGCCGCTCAGCTGCAAGGGCCGCAGGCTCCAGGTGAGGCTGGTGCGGCTGCTTCCGCCGCAGCGCCAGCACCGCCCACACCGCCGCGGCCACCGCCCCTGCCGCCAACGCCGCAATCGCAACGGCGACTATGACCACCCCACGCCCGGTCGAGTCGCCTCCGGCGCCGCCTCCAGCGGTTGCGGCCGCCGCAATGGCCTCGTCAGCCGCCGCGATGGCCGCCGCGTCCGCCTGCAAGCCCGGCACTGGCACCTCCACAACCGGCCCCGGCAGCCTGCTGATGTCCGACCGATTCTCAGGGGTCGCCGGCGGTGGTACAGCGAACGGTGGCCAGGTGGCAGGGGGCGGCGGCAGCGGCCCCACCGACGCCTGCAGCGCTTGAAGCCATGGGTCCGTCAACAGCGGAAGGTCCTCCTCAAGGCGCGCGTCTGGGTCCCCTGTGTTGTAGTCTGTCACCTGTTCCCCGCCCCCGTCTCCATCGGAGGGCGTCTCCGTGCGCTGCCGCCGTATCATGGCGGCGCGCTGCTGCACCGACGCCTCTGCGCACCCCGGCAGAACCTTGTCGCGCTCCGATAGCAGGTACACGCAGTTCGACATAACCGCCTCGGTGATGACGAACTCCGCTCCGAACATGCCGCGCTCCCCAATCGCGACCGCGTCGACCTCCACGTCGTAGTTCGCGTCGTCCGCGGCGTAGTACTCGACGTTGAAGTTGTATTCTGAGCTGTAGTCGTTGTCAGTGGTGCTGACGACGCCGTGGGCGAGAGTGACGTTGGCGAAGGACACGTTCTGAAAGCGCACGACGCCGTTATAACTGACGTCGGCAACCTCGACGTTGAGGATCATGTTCCGGAACACGGTGTCGACGACGTTGGCGAGGCCGCCGTACAGGGCGGCCAACGGCGACCGCCCGCCGAGCCAGTCGGTGAAGATGCAGTCTGCATGCATGAGCACATCAGCCTCTTCATTCGCAGCTGGTCGTGGCTGAAGCCTGCATCGGTCTCGCAACCACACCTCAACTTGCGTGTATGTGCAAACGTAAGCAAGCAAATCAGAGCACACAGGCCGTCAAACAATCATCAGTTGACGACATATGCATCACCAGAACACGCCGCGTGCGCCACAGCAGTGTTGGGTCGCTTTGCAGCATTTCCAGGACTGCCACCCCGAAATCAGATCTGAATATTCGGAATTGTTCTATGTGATCGGGCCCGATGACCAAACACTGGCGACCACCGTGCACCTCTGGCCCCCGCTCGGGGCGATCACCAGGGTTCGCGCATCCTCACGAGCGCAAGCGAGATTGAGCTCACCTTGCACAAGCATGCTCGACACCGACTCCTCGAGGCTGACGCCGGTGACCGAGCCCTGGAGGTCGCCGTGCAGCGTGACATTCGTGAGAAAGAGGTCCGACGCGGTGATGTTCTCGAAGCCTGCCCCCTGCCCGTCCACCCCGGCCCTCACAAACATGGCGTCGGGCGCCACCCGGCTCCGCATGAGCTTCAGGTAGACGTTGTCCAGCCAGAACTCCCCGCCTTTGTTCATGAGGAAGCTGTCAGGCAGGAGGAGGAGGCACTGGCGGGGCTTCAGCGCGAGGAGCGGGGCCGCCTCGGCCGGGGAGAGGCCGAGGGCCGTTGCGGCGTCGGGGTCGCTGCAGTTGCCCTGCATTGGACAGCCACGCTCGTTTGTGTTACACGGACAAAGCTGGCGAGGCGTGTAGCGGCGCCAGGGCAACGCACAGAAACAGATACACTGATGCAGTCACGCCAGTGCAAGCATGTCGATGGCAGCGGACGGCCACGATTGAGTGTGTTACAAAGGACACAGCCGGAGGGGCCGGTAGCACCGCCAGGACCACGAGGAAGCACGCGAACAACGCAACGCTCATGCAACAGGATTGAGAGTGTGTGTATGTAGTTACAACGGACAGAGGCCGGGCACCCAACCTGTTCTCGGAATCCACGCGCAAATCCACTCACTCATTCATGGCACTACGCCGGGCACAAGCTCGTACCACACTGGCAGCCCTACCGGCAATATCTGCCATAGATTGAGTGTGTGTATGCATGTATGAGAGTATATTTACATGGAAACATCCATCGTGCAGCTCCAGAAGCCGTGACCAAGTGGCCAGGCGACCAGTGTTTGGTCGCTTTTACAGCATTTTCAGGGCTGCCACCCAAAAAACAGACCTGGGTATTCGGAATCGTTCTATGTGATCGGGCCCGATGACCCAACACTGCAGGCGACGGTGCACATGTGTGGAATTGGAGTGTTAGGTGGGCCAGTACCCAAAGCATACAGATTCTGGTGTACACGCCGTGCAGCGCTCCAGCAGAGTATGCTCATGATGGCTTTAGAGAGGAACGCCCAGGTATTGGAGGCAGCACACAGATGCATGCAAGCACAGCGCGTCAACCAGTCCCCTTGAACTTCGGCACCATCGATGAGATGTACATGAACAGAGGCGTACGATCGTGCGAATGCGCCCTTTCGACAGGATCAGGGACCGCGGAGTGCGAGCGCGCAGCGGTGGCGTCCCGGACCTGGATGTGGCCTGGACTGTTGGCGCGGATGGCGGTGCTACGTACGGGCTACGCTGTCTCCGTGTGCCACACACACACTTGATGTCAATGGTGCGACATGTACAAGCAGCAGTATATTCCATCTGCGTGTCTGCTGAGTCCACTTGGACAGGGATGTCAGCAGAAGCCACAGTGAATGGGCCAGACAGCGTGCCACCCCGATACGCGCATCGGCAGGAGCAGCACTGGGACGGGGTAAGCACCGGCCCGGGGGGTGGAGGAGAGACGTTCAGGGTAGCTCCAGCTGGGAACTGAGTGGTTCTCGTGCAAGATTGAGCAGGCTTGCCTCTGCACGAATGTCAAAGGGCTGTAGCCAACCGGATCTGTGTAGTGTGACCACAACAGCACAGGCATCCGTGTATTGTGCCATGTCTTGCCACCCAGTTGCACAGATCAACTGCGTAACTCCAGGAGAAATTCCCTGCCAGTATGTGCTTTGCCACACCATGGCAAGACACTTGGCTCTGTGCAAGAGGCAGCAATGGCGCTGCAAAGGATGGCACACCCGCATGGACCTCATGGGAGAAATGGCATTGATGATTGCCAATCTCAATGCAGTTGGTGGGAGGGCTGGATTCTGGACTCGCACGAGGCTGCGGAGGTCCAGATGCGCCCGGATCTCTATGTCTTGGGCAGTTGCAGTGGACGCGTCCAGTAGTTCAGCAGCTGTTGTGACTACAGTCACCTTGGCTTCCGGCAGGCTGGGCAGCATGGCAGGTGAAGGCGTTGAAGGCTGACTTGGCTCAGCTGCGGAAGTGTTTTGATCTTGCATCAGCTCGCGGTTGTTGGGAGTGAGGGGCGCGCCATCCTGCACGCATAAGAGAAGCTCTGCCTCTGGTTGCAGTGTGATCCCAATCACAGCTGTGCAGCGCACACAGCACCACTGCCCACCGCAATGATGCAGCTACGCTGCACATATGCTGACATCAAAGCAGTATGTTTGCAATACGGCAGCATGGATAATGGCTTCGGCAGCAGAGAGTGACGCCCAGTGGATGGCACTATCGCCTGTCACTGTGATCGTTGACGCCCATTCCGGCAGATTTGAGAAGCCCAAGGACATTGTAGGCGCTACTTGAACGATTCATCATCGGTTTGCGGTTAGTCTGCAGCGCTCGATGGCGCCCCAGCGTGTGGTCAGGCCTGCGGGAGTTTGGAGCGCAACGGCATGGAACTTGACATGTATCAAAGCAAGACTCCGCGCGGTATCGGGCTGACTAACTTACCAGCTGGGCCTGTAAGAAATCTTCGAAGGTGTCTCTCCTTGGTTGAGCCAATGCAACCGCGGCTGTGGCGAGCGTCAGCAGTGCCAGGCACAGGCAAGGCAAATGTGGACGGAAAAAGACCATCCCAGCACGCTGAGACAAAATATAGACTGATCAAACAACGTTTACGACAGCCAGTCTATCGTGGACGACAACTGATCGATGTAAACGGCAACTTCATTGTTGCCGGCTTCTTGCTATCTCCGGAAGAGGACATCTTCATACGGCACATCCGATACAGAAAATAGACTGAAATGATGGAGACCATCTCGAGGTGTACAGGAGGCGTCACGAGCCTTGGTCCGGTGGGCACAGCAATACCGAGACGACTTGACGCTGACGGAGCGAACTCGCACCCTCGGCACCTAGGTAAGGATGTTTGGACCCAAATTTGCTGCAGCACTTATTTGCAAAACGCAGGAAAGGCGACGCGACGTGCTGTGCTCGTACATCCGTTCTCTGTGAACTTGTACACATGTTGGAGTCGGGACCTGTTTTTCGAACAATGCCTGAGCATCGTCACCTCCGAACCGAGGGCGCACTGGTCCGACCGCGTCGGTGCCGCCCTCGCGCTCGCTCCGCATGCACCTGCGATCCCGCTGGAACCCACAAGTACCTTTTTCTCTGTTGTGCAGCCATGGCTACGGTACGCAGTCAGTGAAGCGAGCGCAGCTGCTGAACGATGCCTAGGCATCGCGAGCTGATAACTAGAGTGCCGCATGTCTCCGCTGGTGCACATTATCTCTGAGATATGTACACTGTGGCACAGCGTACAATGCAGGTCTCCTCGATTCACACCGCAAAGGCCAATCTCCATCGAGGCGGTCGTCCAATGCGATAGCATACACAGATTCGACCATGTGCACACGACCATGTGTCTACAAGATCTGTTATAACTGTTATCAAATTCTGTAAAAAGAAGAGTGAACTGGCATATTTTTTTATTTTTTATTTTTTATAATCAATTTGCACACACAGAGCAAAGGTATGTGTTGCGTGTTGCTGATGGTGGGGTGTGCGGTTCCCCTGCCAGTGGTTGTCGCCAGCAAGCCGGTTGGCAAGGCACAGCGGGCAAACTGCGACCCTCGGTACAGTCCATCGCTGCTGCAGCAGCTGGCGCCGTTTGCGCAACTGCTCGCGAGGAGCTTGCATGGCCAGAGGACTGGTCGGCGCTGCGCGGAGGGAAGCCGTGTGCAGTCGTCCAGCCGCCCACGGCCATTGGCACACGCATACCCTGGTACATTCTGTGTTCAGCCGTATACTATAGTATATGCTGTCCCACCTCGCTGCTTTGGAGAGGCTGGGCATGCTGACATGATTGCCTTCCGCGAGAAGCTCTGGACCTGACACTATTGCTGCAGCATGGTGAGCATGTACATGTGGCGCATTAACAGGTCGCCTTCACTGGCTCCTGAATCCGTGGTAAAATCCTCGCATGCATCGGTAGTGTTTTTCCGAGTCTGTAGGGCCCGCCCATGATGAGCGCAAGCTGGGCGGGCAGTACATATTCAAAGTCAGGGTTCATCTCGGATAACGGCACTTCATGGTCTTCCGATGGTCTTGCGATGGTCTTGCGTCGACGTCACTGTCCGCGACGGAGGGCATGGTGCATGCATCATGACTGCTGGCCACGTCCGCCGCTCTCCTTCGCTGAAGCACAGCCACGATCGTGGCCAGCATTCCAGCAGCAAGCACCATCATGGCAATGATGCATATGGTCGCAATGAGCACTGTGTTGCTCTCCGCGCCGTTGGCACTGCCAGAGGCCCCAGTGGGATCTGCCTGCAGTACTGCAGCCTGGCTTGATATCGACGGCATGCGTCGTGTCACGTTTGGAACTGATGGCACGTCTCCGGCGGGTGGGGCTGTGTACGGAGGCTAGCCTGGCGGTGGCAGGGGGCGATCTGGTAGCACTTGCAGCCACAACGGGACTCACTAGGAGAATGGCGACACGGTGAAACGGATCCGGGTGTCGTCCGCCAGATTCCGAAAGTCCGTTCACTCTCTGATACCTCTCCGACGTCATCGGAAGCGAGCAGTCGGATGGACCTTGGACTTTGGCACCGAATCATCCGCCGACCCAGGTATAATCTGCCGGACTGTGGACGTACCTTACCGCTGCAAGTGGCCTTCGCGTGTCTGCGCCGGCTGCCATGATACGAGGTCACTTCGGGCCAAGCCCGCGTTGACAGTGGATCGAATGATACTATTGGTTACTTTATTACTACACGCGTATCTGGAAACGACTGGATTGGACACGGTGCAGGTATATGTGGACCCATACTCATGGCAACTGACATCGACTTTGGGCAGGAGACGAAGCGGCAGGAAGCTGGAGGCAGGCTCACAATAGCGGTGACTTTCTGCATCGCCCAAGATAGCGTTGGTCCGTATTTCAGGCTCGGCAGCAGTCCATGTAGTGTTGGTCGTCGCCCTGTGAATGGTGGCCGGAAAAGCGTGCACATAGGTTCCTGGATGCGAATGCATGCGGTGGTCCAGAGTGGCCATTCGGCGAATGGCCACTCTGGCGGAGTTACGTCATCATGCTCCAGGTAAGGCGTGCGCTCGTCCTCCTGGACGCGAATGCATGTGATGGTCCAGAGTGGCCATTCGCCGAATGGCCACTCTGACGGGGTGACGTCATCGTGCTCCAGGTAAGGCGTGCGCTCGTCCTCCTGGACACGAATGCATGTGATGGTCCAGAGTGGCCACTCGCCGAATGGCCGCTCTGGCGGGATGACGTCATCGTGCTCAAGCAAATGTGTGAGCTCATCCCGATTAGTACCTGGCTGCGAGTGCATACGCTGATCCAGAGCGGCCATTCGCCGAATGGCCGCTCTGGCGGGATGACGTCATCGTGCTCCAGGTAACGAGTGAGCTCATCCCGATTAGTACCTGGATGCGAGTGCATGCGCTGGTCCAGAGTGGCCATTCGCCGAATGGCCGCTCCAGCGCGGTTGATCTGACCCTGCCCTACCCGAGTGATCAGGCGCCTTTGCATTCGGGGCCCCCAACTTGGGTCGTGCTTCATGAAAGGGACAAACGGTGGATATGTTGTATGATACGGCTAACGTCCAGCGTTTGTAGTTCACCTGGCGTTTCAGTGCACCGCGTCCCTGCTGGCGTCGTATTCCTTCGCCTAGCTGCGCTGCTCGTGACCAGTTACCGCATCCGGCAGTGACTAGAATATTTGTTTGCATACAATGGATCCGCGCCATGCTGCAGCAGTTGCAGGGCTGTCAAGTACCCAGAATGGGCCTACTTCCGCGCGCAGCGGAGACTTACTCGTCGGTCGCATGCGTACTCAGAGAATCCCTGTAGTGGGTACTTTAATTTCAAGGGACGGGCGTTTTACGGATCGTGCCCGCGTCGGCCGCAACGACGGTCCACTGTCCGGTCCTGGGGTGTCGGTGTGGTGGTCCCTGGGGGTAGTTCTGCGAGACGACGTGGTGGAGAGTCGGACGAGGGAGCTGGGTACGGCCAAGGAAGTGATTGTCACTACCTGTCTCGTGCTCTCCTCCTGGCTGCACGAGCAGGCAATGCTCGTGTCCTCGTGGGAGGGCAAAGGGAAGACCCCACATGGCTGCCTGGTGCCCCGGCGGTGGAAGCCCCTGTCGGGAAAGACAGAGGTGTGTGTGCCCGGTGTGCTGGTGGATCAGCTGAGCGCGATCTGCATTTACTGCCAGTCCACTGACACGGGGCCCGGCTAACCTGTGGAGTGGGGCCAGGACTCAGTGCCGCCATTTTTGCAGGTTGAGATCACCGGCCACGTAAGTGAGTCTGGCCTCCCTAAGACCAGAATCACAGCGGAGAGAGATCCGGAGCTTCGCCAGCGGTTCGATCTTCCTCAGATCAACGTGGGGGGAAAGCGCAAAGGCCCGGACCCCCCGCGTCCAGACGGTGTGCTCTCTGCACGCATGTTGTTATGTAACGCAGTCACGTATGCTGTCCCCACATCGTGCGCGGCATGGCCTCCGCATTTGTGCACAAGTGACATGGGTGTTCTCGGTGCAGTGTATCATTGCTCCACCCCGCGACACGTCGTGTGGGCCTGGGCTTCCTTCATGTCTGGGCTGTCCCCTCATCGCACCAAGTTGTGGACAGCCGGAAAGGCGTCTCCCGCGGTGGAGGGTCACGGGTCCTCCAGGCACAGGGAGAGACCCACATCCAACCTCCCAGAGGACCTGAACCCGCTGGTGGCGTGGGTGCTGTATGAACACGCACACTACCTCCAGCTCGAGAGCATGGATGAAGATGAGCTCGAGCCGTGTCAGTCGATAGCACGGCACATTGGGGACCGGTGCCACAGGATGTTGGCGAACACAAACGGGGTCCCTGCACAGCCGGTTTTCCAGCTGACCTCGGGCGTGCCGGTGTTAGCTGACATGCACACCTCGCACTCGGACCTCATCAAAGCTTTCGTGCGCTCCTGTGACTTTCCATGACTCCGGCATGGACAGGGGGACTGCCTGTTGGTCTGTGTGCTGTCCTGTTCTACCAGGCATTTGTGCCTTATCGCATGCATGATCGTGGCCATGGTGCCCCGGGCCCTGTTTCTGTTGATCCCTCAAGTCTGGCCTGTCACCGGCCTGGGCTCGAGCTGTGTAGTCAGGTCTCTTTGCGTGCAGGATGTCAAGATCCTCGGTGAGTTTGTCGCCGCGCTCGACAACTTAGGACCCTAGGTATTGGCTTATGCGGCGGAGCACCCTCTGTTTGATTGTGCAGAGGTGCGAGGTGCCACTGACCTGTACATGCCATCGAGAGCTGCGTGTCTGTGCAGAGCTGTATATGCTTTCTGTTGCCCGTCCCCCATTGTTGAGTATACCTGGATCTCGCCGTGCAGGGTGACCGAGTAGCCCGAGCTCTCCGTCCGGCGTGGAGTTCTGTCCAGGCATTCAACTCCCACATCATGTGGGCATGTGAAGGGCTGCAGCTGACCTCTACGGAACTGGCGTCCTTCGCCACGAATGGGATCCACCTGTTCATGCATGCTTATCGGCGCCTCGTCGCCGCGGCTGTGACAGGGGACCCGGGGGCGCCTGTCCTGGAGAGGCGGCGTGTGCAGGACATTCCAGCCTTGGAGCCCAGCCTCCTGGATCCCGCCTTTGCCGCCATCCTGGTGTGCACGGTGAATACCAGCAGTGCGCTACCAACCTTTTCTTCTCCATTGTTCAGGATTCAGTTGTTACCTGCTGTAGCCCCCGATGTGTGGCAAGACTCAGCTTTGCAGACAGTGCTCTCGTCTGAACCACGCGGTGCATCCAGGTTTGGTGAAATCGGGGTATGGTCAGCCCGTCAAGAGGCTGGCCGACGACCTGATCCCATTGTGCCCGCCCCACACGCTGTGGCACTGGGCGCTCAGGAGCTGGCGGTACCTTAGCGTGGGGCAGAAAGACACCGCGGGGAGCAGTTCCGGGACATCAGCATCCCCGTCGGTTGTCCGCCTTAGGCCAGGATCATTCCCCGAGATCAAGGACTGGGATTATGCCGGCGCTGAAGAGCTTGCCAAGCTGTCCTTGGCCAAGGGGATGCAGAGCTCAAAGTGTTACATGTGCGAACCCCCGGTGATGGTCCCTACAGAGTCCAGGAGTGTCTCTTGCAGAACATGCTCCCTGCATGTTCAGTCGTATGCGACTGAGTACTGGCCATCAGATCCTCCTGTTCTTTCACCAACGGGAGCATGTGCTGCTGTTAGTTGATCCAGAGTTGACATGCACGGGCCCTGGGACTACCAGCGTGTTCTGTTTGTTGTTGGCGACTCCGGTTAATGTTACAGGGCGGAGCTCAATAACATTCCCGAATGTATCCTCGCCACCCTGCCCGAGGACTTGCGGCAGCCGCCTGTCGTAGCACCCCAGCCTACCCCTGGGGCAGGGGGTGCCGGTGACACCCCTGCCTCTGGCCAGCGCAACCGTCGACGAACCGGGAAGCACGAGGTAGCTAAAGCACGTACCAAGTCGCTAATGCTGCGTAAGATGGGCCTGCCACCAGCCAAGAAGGGGGACACAGCCGCTGGCGGCACCGATACCGGCGGCAGCGACACTCAGGAATCCGGTGGGGACAGGGGCACCACCCGCCCTGCGTCCAAGGTGGCCACAGGGCCAGAGGTGCTCGGCCTGGGTTCCGCTGCGGGACCGGGGCAGGGGGGGGCAGTCTCCCAGCCGGGGGGGGGGTGCGTGTGGCCGTCCCGCAGAGGCTGTGCCGGTCACGGCAGCGACAGGGGGGTTGAGCCTGACTGTGGGGCGGGGGGTGGTTTGGGGGGGAAAGCAGCGGCGGTGGCAGATTCGGCGGCGAAGGCGGGATTGAACCCCACTGTGAGGGTGGCAGCCACTGGGGGGGCTGCGGAGGCATTGCCAGTCACAGCGCTGAAGGCGGGACTGAGTCCCGTGGAGGGGAGGGCAGCGGGGGGGGGGGACGCGGAGGCTACGGCAGGCTTGGCGGGGCAGGGCGGGTTGAGCCCAACGGTGGCGGGGGAGGCGGGGGGGGGGCCGCGGAGGCTACGGCAGGCTTGGCGGGGCAGGGCGGGTTGAGCCCAACGGTGGCGGGGGAGGTGGGGGGGGGGGGGGGGGGGGCGCGGAGGCTAAGGCAGGCTTGGCGGGGCAGGGCGGGTTGAGCCCAACGGTGGCGGGGGCGGGGGGGGGGGGGGGGGGGGGGGGGGGGGGGGGGGCTGGGGGGGGCCGGGCTGCGGAAGCTATGGCAGACATGGCGGCGCGTGGCGGGTTGAACCCACCAGTGGGGGGGGAAGTTGTGGGGGATTTTGCGGGGATCCCCTTGCAGGGTCAGGACGCTACAGGTCGTCCAGAAGTGGGCCCCTTTGGCCTGCCTGTCCCCGTGCCGGCAGGCAGACCGGAACCCGTCCCTACAGGGTTTATGCAACCGGACAGTGCGGAAGGAAGTGGGGATCTGGTGTACGATCCGGTAGCAGACGCCATGTTTGCAGATGCTCTGGCTGAGGCAGTGCTGTATCCGGAAGACCACTCCTCAGATGATTTCGGATCCATCAGCTTGGATGACGATTCGGATCGTTCTGACCCAGCGGACCCCCGCTGCGCTGTGCACGAAGTGGCGACAGAGGACCCTGAGACTAGGCCGTCCCAAATAATCTACCTGCATGATAGTTCGGGGTCAGTTCGTCTAACCGTGGACGAGTCCTTCGAGGAGCAGAAGACTACCCTGCGCATGGCCGCCACTTTCGTATCTCCTCCGGGTGGTTCGGTCGGGCGTGCTGCTCAACTGCGGCTCATTGTCGTGGCAGTTGACCTGATGTTGGTAAGCACCGCCGGCATGGATTTGACTAAAGCGGAGCGCTTGGTCCGCATGAAGTCGATCATATCGGCGTACGGGCTCCAACCAGATGAAGACACTGTATCCGAAGTTGTGTCACTGATTCAGACGGTGCGCTCCTCCAAGCAAACTACCCCCTGGCCAGTCTGTCGCATGGCCGTGGTGGGCCAATTCTCTACCCCCGCTCCCAAGGCAGACGTACAGAACCCAGGGATGTTGACCGTGCAGGGACGCAATTCTACAGAGGGCAGCGAAGCCGTCCCAGCCCCGGATCCTGTGGTGAATACTGGTTGATGAGCAAAGTCCCTGGGGGATGGGGGCCTGTGGTGAATACTGGTTGATGAGCTAAGTCCCTGGGGGATGGGGGTGCCGGTAGCACAGCTGCGTGGGAGTACACTTTAATGCGGCGTGCAGTGTCCGCTAAGCCATCAAGCGTAGCACTTCCCGGCAGTATCAGCATAGTCACTTTGTTAATGCAGATGCTACGGGAATACGTCACAATTCTTCCCAGTTCGGCGGTAATACAAGGACGGTGGGCCACATCACTGTACAGTGATGCAACCCCGTCTACTAGTGCCATACGCTCTGCTATAATGCAGGGGTTGACCGTTGTACCCCTCTAATCCTACAGCGCCGACCTGGTGTAGCCGTTGAGGATTGATAGGATTTTTTACACGAAATAACGATTAGAATACTGAGTCGAACTCCGTACGCAAACTGTGGCGTCTTGTCTTCTGTAGACAATGTGTTCAGAACAGTTTCAGCTGTGCCTGCCTGGCAGCAGCCCGCAGCGCTGCAGATACACCGAGGTTCAGTGCAGCTGCAGCGAAATGGCATCACCTGGCCTGTGGCGTCGGAATGTCCCGGATGCCACCCTTCAGTGACTCATACACGCGTCTTCAGCGAAATAGCCATCAGCTTGTTATACTGCTGACTCAGGGTAGCCACTACCGGGCTCGCCTTCTCCAGGAAGGTGTCAAAGCGCGCCTGCAGGTACCACTCCCTGCAGATCCAGCAGCTTCATCAGGCAAAGGTCCCCACCGGGCCTCCAAGGGGGTGCCAGAGGATAGATGGTGACAATGCTGCGGTGGACATGGCAGGTGCATAGAGTCGCCCGCACCTCAGCCCCTCTTCGGAAAAGTCGTTGAATGGCGGTGTCTGGAGGTGGCGGTCCCACCTAGCGTCGGCTAGCATCTTGGTGCCGTCCTCGACTGATAAGTGTCCCAACTTGTCGCCCCCTCTCCCGCCTCGGTGCCACTCTTGAATGAGGGCTCGAGTGAGGACGATACGGTACAGCACCGCGTGCTGCACCTTGACGCGGTTGGTGAGTAACAGGACCCTTCGAGTCGCCTCGTCACCGTGGATGTCACTGCTGAACACAGTTCCCCCCTCCTGTCGCATGCGGTGGATGACGTCGCACACAGCGTCGGCCAGCATGCATGTGAAAATCCCGCAGTCGTGGCCGTTTGGTTGCTGCGGGGTTCCTCCAACCTGGACACCATTGGGGGACGGTTATAATGCTAATGTTACGTCAACAGATCAGGTCCACCGCAGACCTTGGACGCGGGGTGGTTCCAAAGCAGTACGCTGTCCGGTTTCGGGCAGAGAAGGGGGGGGGGGGGGGGGGGGGGGGGGGGGGGGGGGGGGGGGAGTCTGGTGGGCGCAATCAGAGGGTGCTGTTGTGTCAACGATTGCAGTCCATTTGGTAATATGCGCGACTGTCAAGGGTCAGAGGACAGCATCTGTGTGGATGGTATCGCAGGAGAACAGTGGGACGTGGGCATTGTACCTTCGCCAACTTCAGGGTTATCCTAGCGGTGGATTCGGTCGGCCGGGTGGCCAGTCGGACGTTGTGTCGGCGGCCCACTGCTTTTACCCGAGGCCGGGTGGTAGATGGGGGGTCTTCCGGGGGGGAGGGGGCCCGGCCCTCGAGGTAGTCAAGCGCCATGCACAGAGCCTCACTCAAGACGTCCCTGGCCCGTTCAGCGGTCCCTGAGTCGGCGCTTATCAGGCTGTCAAAGAACGACACAGTCGGCGCCTTATTCTGCTTCATACGCCCTGCATTATGGCTGAAACGTCAGTAGTGGCGTTCAGTGGGCGTCTTTTGGGGGGGGGGGGGGGGGGGGGGGGGGGGGGGGGGTTGGGGGGGCATATGACAGTCCCTCGCACAGCAGGCTACCTCATCACATTGTCAGCTGCTGCGGGAGAGCGTACATGGGTGCCAGATGACAGCCAACATCCAGTGGCTGTTCCGGGGAACAGGGACTAAGACGCATTCTTGCTCAAAGGTGTGAGCTCTGAACATCCACCGCCCCATAAATCTGGTGCGTCCGCTTGACCAGTCTGCGTCCGCATCCCCAGTACATATCCCAGCCATATTCTGGCTAGGCGTTGCAATGACGCCCTGCCCGGCCAGCGCGACACACCTACTCAAGGCGTAGTCAACGTGTGCACTCTCGGCCCATGCGGTGGGCCAGCCTCTCGCGAGGGTGTCCAGACCGACTGTAACAGACACCCGAGCATCCCCAAAATGCCCTAGCTGCAAGGTCACACCCCCCACCACATTCGGGAACCTCTCCCCATCCTCGTCGCCGGAGGACACTACGGTCGGTTCAGCTGCCTCCTGCGTTGTGTCGGCAGCGGATGAACCGGCGTCTTTGGAAGTGGACCCCCACTGCTGCCTCAGCTTGCCCGGAGGCTTTGCAGGGAGGTTTGTGACCCAATCCGGTGGCACCACCGGAGGGTGTGCCAGGAGGGATGCTGACAGCCGCGGGACGTCCGGGGCAGGAGGAAGTGCGGACAGGATAGGCCCCTCTTGCCCGGGTGAGGGGGTCAATCACTCCCGGTACATGGTGGGCCCACCTACGGCGCGCAAGATCGGCTGCGAATTTGGCCGCTTGGGGAAGACTTTGGCTAATGTCTATGTTGAATGGGCATTCGTAGTGTGTCATCTCACTCCGGTGGGGAAAATGGCCCATGATCGTCCATATGGCTCGTCTGGTTGGGGAAAATCGGCCTTTCGCGACGCTGGCTCCCCAACAGGCCCAGACGCTCAGTCGCCACCCCAAACCTCCCCAAACGTTCGCATGTGTCCCCAAACGCCTTTAAAATGAGCTTTCTGAAGCTCTTGTTTGTGATCGCAAGGCTGTATGTGCATGTTTTTCGTCGGTGAGGCTTCATGAAGCTGTATACGGCTGAGTTTCCTGGAGGCTGGCCACATAGTGACGCACGGTATGCAATTTGAGTCGTATTAATCCTTCTGATAATGCTGGATAGGTCCGAATCTCTGGATATCCGGACAGGGCGTCCTACCTGCGATCTGTGTGTAGCATGGGATAGTGGCTCGAACTGAATTATACACGAGATATCAAACCTTCACTGCCTGATCCTGATTGATCGTCACTCTCGTAGAACGTTTGATGTCGGCATGGGGCACATGAGTATCTTGATTCCTGTGACAGGCCTGACAGGCCCTTGTGATGGAGCATGATCCAGAGCTTTGCAGTCCACCTGCTACGTGTGTACTTCTGACGTCAGACGTCAGCGTAGGTATGCCTAGGTCATCTTTTGCGTAGTGTCACTGGAGACGTGTGAAGTTACTCTGGCCTGATGTGATCATGCCTCGCCATTGTACACTAATGAATCGTTTCAATAGAGCTGTGGATGCTGGATACACGTTGGATACATCATTGATGTGCATTTGTGGTATCATTTGAGTGACATGCTATGAAATAAGGTGTAGATGTGACGTTGCATTACAAAACATGGGCATTCACCATTGCACATAAAATTGAGGCAGGGTCCTTCAACACGCAATATTCAACACGCAATATTCAACACGCAATATGCTGCCAATCAATGCTGGCATGTCGCCTGACCAGTGCGTGAGCGCCCCGCCATGTCGGCCCGATCAGGTTGAATAGTACCTCACTTGCCGAATGCTACCCACAAATGTGACAGAAGCAATATGTCATAACCCGGTGAATATTATAGCATAGTTTGAGTGTGCTGTGTGTTCTCGATGCAATGGCACACGTTTGGGCATGAACGACCCTCGTTTGGGGAAAAGCGCGGTAAATCGACAAAACCCGGGTTTGCGTTGGGGAGACTCCCCAACAGCGAGATGGCACGCTACGAATGCCCATTCAACATAGACAATAGCCAAAGTCTTCCCCAAGCGGCCAAAATCGCAGCCGATCTTGCGCGCCGTAGGTGGGCCCACCATGTAGCGGGAGTGGTTGACCCCCTACCGGGTGCTGGACAAGCAGGCTCCGGAGAGGACCGGAGCGGGGGGGGGGCCTCGCCGATGGAGCAGATGGCTGCACCGACTGGGGCAGGTTGGGGCCCCTCGCTAGGGCCATCATCAGGGGTGACGGTTGGAACCTGATTGGCATCGTCCAGCCGTGGCGGCGGCAGACAGCCACTGGTCCGCGATGGCGACGGCGGCCTCACAGGGCCAACCGGCTGTGGGGACTGCGGGGGCAACGCCACAGGGGGAACCCTTACTGCAGCCGGCCCCTCTGGCGGCGGATGATCCCGGCTAAGGATCTGCGCTACGGCCGCAGCCCCCCCCCGTGCGGCACCCCGTGCCCCCCTGCGCAACCTAATTCGTGCGGGCTGCTGCAGATTGGTGCCCCGAACTGCGCGCCCTCTACCCGGTGCCCTTGCCCCTTGTGCCTCGCCAACCCGCTGCTGCTGCCGCAGATTGGTGTGTCTGCCACGCCCCTGCCTTCGGTCACCCGGGCCTATACTGGTGGCGATGGACTCTGTTGGCGGCGGGGCAGCGACTGCACCCGGTCCTGGGGCTGTGGCGGTGCCGGTGACGCCCCCAAGAGCGGCGTCGGGTCCCCCCCGGTCTTCACCGTCCGACCCGCCCGCCCCACCCCTCTCTAGCTGTAACGCCAACATGGGCGCCTGCAGAGGCCCCACCTGAACCTCGGAGCGAGGCCACTTAGGATTTGGAGTCCGTGCGAAGTTTGCCTCGCACTGTATCCACTCGCAGATCAAGTCTGTCCCGCCCGTGTGCCGCACACGCTCGAGCAGGCCGCCAGCGTCTTCTATGATGCCCGCGCCGACCTGGCAAGACCGGTACAGCACGATCTCCTCTGGCTTGCACGGGGCCTTAGTATGGACCGCGCGCTCGAATGCGATCATCCGGAGGTCGTGCCAGAGGGATTTCATCTTCTGCTCTACCCGCGCGGCGTGGTCGGCGGTTTGTGAAGCCTCTACACTCTCCTTCATCGCCCGGATCGAGTCCAGGTACATTTCTAACCCTTCCCCCCCGGCCTCCACTATAGAGCCCACCATGGTAACATCTACAGTCGTTAATAGGTAGGCGTTGGCCATGAAGTCTATCGGGAACCCGGGCTTCCGGGTACAGATCGTTAGTGCTGGGATCGGCTGGCCAGGCGTCCAGTTACCCTTCAGGGCGGTTTCCAGGAACCGCTTGAAAGACGAGTCACACGAACGGTTACTACGAATTGTCGCAAGGTAGGCCCGCAAGTCCCCGTCCGTTATCATACTGGCACACATCGTGTGGACTGTACACCGCACAGAAACGTTCTATCCGCGCTATCGCGACGCAGTCTTCCTACATCAACTGCATCAGACCTTGCACCTACCATTAATCTGTCCGCTGGACCTGCGACGTGCACTAACAGACGACACCGACGCTTGAAGAGGGAGCGAAAGTGGCCACGAGCGCACGCCGCAGGACGTGGGTTGTATGGCTCCAACGAGGGTGGCGCCTGTAGACACGCACTGGCGGGGACTCTGGTCCCCCCCGTGGCCCTCTGGCAAGTATGGACAATGCAAAGTGGGCACAACTGGGATTGCAGTCAACTGGGATTGCTGACGAAGGCATATGCGGCGGTGGTCTTGTACAATTACACAGTTCGGCCAGAAGCCTTGTTCGCAGTGGCCCAATACTGCACATTTTGTGCACCCCTCCGGACTGGAACTAACTGGCATGGAACTGCGTCCAAGTCTACGACGTATCTGCCGGCATATGCCCGAGACCCCCTGTTTGCACCCGCCACACCGAAAAACTCAGGGGGGCGTTTCAACACGGGATCAGGGGCGCGGGCTCCCGGGGTGGCTGGCAAGGTGCAATTATACAGATCAGCAACCCCCAGGTACAATGGGTTTGGTTTCGCAACACATGACACGCAACACACGCCATCCCGGGGCTGCAGACACGCCCTCGTGAAATACTGCAGTTCCCCGACGAAATACGTCACTGTCCCGCCACCCCCGTCCCCGTCCCCCCCAATGAGGTACCTCAAGAGGCACCACTTGTTGTCTTTCTTCCCTTGCGTACCCTGTTGCGCGCAGCTGAACATGTCTGCAACGCGGGATTGCATCTGGTGGAACTTCATCAGTGTCACTGTGCCCTCACGGCGAGCCTCATCAACAGTGCCATTCACCTTCAGGCCCAGAGCTCGGTGGATGGCCGCGCGACGTGCATATCCAACCCCCAGGCGACAGTGAGTTGGCCAGCCCTCATCCTGTAGGGAATCCTGATGGAAGAGGAGGTACGGCAGCCCTGTCAGCTCATCTCCCACGAAGTCAAGGGGGAGGACCTCTGCAGTCTCAGACTGGGCCGGAGCCCTGCCCACCCCGACGACCCTGCCGGAGATCCGGTCGCTGTCAACTGATTGATCCCCGTCAGCGGATCTTCCACTGCGAGTTCGTGCCCGCCGGCGTTTCTCCGTCGCTATGGCATCCGACAGTGAGGTCATGGCAGCAGGCAGTGAAGCTGCATCATGTAGCAGCCGCATACATGTGCGGCGCAGCAGATCATCGCTCACGTAGACTTGTTCAGGGCAACGAGTCGATCGATATTTGATCAGCCTCTTCAAGAGCTGGACCATCCGCTCGATCCAGAATTCAAGACTGAAGAAGGATGCACCGCAGCACCTCACCTGATCCGGGAGGTGACAAGCTGCCAGATGCAGCTTGTACGTGCTGAGAGCGGCGCCCTCAAACGTCTCCTCCGCCAGCTTGGCGTACTGCAGCATCAATCGCTGTGCTTCCGTGATTCGGGCCGGTGTGTGCTGACCCTCTTCATATCTGAGAAAGCAGAGGGCCCCTGCTCGCAGGAGCCCCCACGACTGCTCAAACACACTGCGTATGCGTTTCTCGGAGGCTTTCCTCGGGAGATCGTGCAGGAGGTACAGCGAGAATGTCTCGGTGAAGGCCAGCCAGTCTTCCATGAGCCAGCGACTGCGGTGCCTACGCAAACAGTCACCCTGACTCAGACGGGCTGCTTCAACAGGAGTGCACATGGTTCCTGCAGCTGTGTCCAAGTAACAGTCCGACAAATGGCGCAGCCTCGGATGCGAGCAGGGTGTGCAGGCGATGGGACTGCGCACTTGGTGATGTCGGTGTACACCTTCTTGAAAAGAGAGGTCTGCATGATGTGGGGCGCTCTGGCAGCTATTGCCTTGACGACATCCTCTGGCAGTCGGAACAGGGCCCGGAGGCCAGTCAATGGCGCCTTCTTGGACTTCTTCCGGCCCAGGGGAGGGAGCCACTGGTTCCAGAAGTCCATGAGCACACCGAGCAGAAACACGTGCGCCACTCCGAGCCGGAAGAAATGGCAGGGACTGCAACGCCACAGCGTATTTCATAATCAACTCTAGACTCAAGGGCGAGGCAGGCAGCAGCAGGCTGGGGGTGCTCGTACTTGAAGTAGGAGAGGAGACTGAACAGCGGAGAACCTTTCACCCCCAGTAGCTTGTACTCATCTTTGGCGAGCTTGGCCCTGGACATCGGTGTCTTCCGGTCGCAATAGCGTTTCAAGGTTGGTGCGTGGACCTGCACTACCACAGGCCTGGCCAGGGTTACCACAAGAAAAGAGCCGTATCACCAACGACGCTTGTTCGGTGACAGAGGGGTTGGCAAGATGAGTTGCGGCGCACAGAGGGGGGGCAGGGGAGTAGGCGGCATGTGCACAGTTTGCATTCTATGACACTGTAGATGGAATTGCACCTGGGCAGCGATCTTGTCGCCCTTTCGGCCCCTGGCCAGGATCTCTGCCGCCGAGTACTTCAAGCGGTTGTCAGACTCCCAGGACGAGGGCTGCACATGCCGGGGCTCAGACCACGCGGTCCGCGGAGGGTTGCCACCAGTGTCCGGTTGTACACTCCCAGGCACCATCCGGGGGTTTGCAGCCGAAGATGCTGCTTCTTCCTCCGGGGTGAGTGATTTCCCTTTCAGAGGCCCGTCGGCATAGCAGGGCACGGGCTGGTGCAGAGGGTGATGGTGTCCCATCCACCTGTGTGGCATGCATGACAGCAGTTATAAGCAGGACAGGTACGTGAGACAGCACTAGCAGGAAAGAGATTACAAACGTAAGTGAACACCCCGGACCTGACAGTGTTGGAGGGGTAATCCCACACGCCGTTTTGGGCACATCTGAAACATGCCCTCTTCGCTGTATGGCCGATGCTGTTGGTAAGTTTCTCCAGCCATGGGATATCCCCCTCCACACAGCACATCACCGGCCACACGTGCAGTACCTCGCCCCCTGGCAGTGTGATTTCGAGTGCCTCACCCCCAGCTCCTGCACTCCAGCTATCACGTGGTGCGGGGGCCAGACACTACGTGATCGGGAACTGTACACATCACCCGGCAGTGACTAGGAAGACAAGGTGAGTGCGCGCCCGGATCATGCTTCTTGAAGAACGCCATCACGGACTCCAGAATGCTGGCCATGCATGTTGGTTCGGATGGCCCCTCCACCACTCCAAGGGGAATCCAGGCCACATTGGTACTTGAGAGATGGGGCGGCAGGTCAAGCAGGCGGATCCCCCAGATGGTGACACCGTGCTGCTTGTTGACATACAGCTGGGCCCCGTCCCCCCCTGCAGGAAAAGCGAGTGTCGGGACACGAGGCAGAGGGTCTCAATTCGCGGAGTTGCATAGGCGTGCCGTTTCGGTGTGCCTGACAGCCACCTGCTCAGATGAGGAGGTGGAGCGCACCGAGGCTGAACAGCAGGACAAGCTCCCTATGCTTTGGCTTCAGGATTTTGCCCCCACACGCCAGGTTGAGGGCCTTTCCAGCCGGGGAGTTGAGGAAGCTGCTTTTGTCTTTGACATCTGTTGCCCTGGCTTCCCGTACGCTCGTCAGCAGCCCCGGCTGCAGGAGGAGGTCTTTCAGCGAGGCTTCTTCGCCAAAGAAGAAAGCTGAGCGCACTGGGACACCCTTCCCTGTGAGATCGACATCGAATCGCTGTTGACAACAACCAGGGGTTCCGCAGGTGTCCGCCAAATGCTGGTGATGGTCACCCGGATCAAGTGGGGGGAACAAGGTCCAGCATTGGGGACAAACGTGGCGCGTCACAGAGGAAACAGGCGGGACACCCAACACCGCCTTGACGAGGTGAAAGGAGGGGGGGAAAAAGTTGCCATCGGGTAGCAGGAGGTAATGTACACTACCAGCACTGAGTTGTCCTTACCCCGGCCTTATTGCGTCATTATACTGTCCTTATATAGGGCGTAGGGACAGTATAAGGCGAGAATAAGGCCCGAATGAGGATTGGGGGCAGCCGCCTGTCCTTACTTAATGACATCATAAGGACACTATAAGACACGAAGGATTCTTCCTTACAGTAAGGACATCCTAACCTAATACGTTCCCGAACGATAGGACACCGTTAGGACGAACGGCGGGACACCATAGGGACAGTATACTGCTGAGAAGGAGACACCGTAAGGCCCACTTTGGGACAAGGTGGATACAACATATTCCCGGCCCGACGGCTGTGCCACGGTTGAGCCCATATTGAGAGCAGTCATTAGGCCGATCTAGTGCCCTGATTGTGTGGATATAGTGGTACTACAAATGGAACTGCAATCATTCATCGTTACCCATGGTCCATTGGTCTACATGCACTACTCACAGTTGAGCTAGCTGCCGTGGTCTACACACCATTACAGTGCAACTAATCGGAGGCTAACTATAAAACCAAACCCCCCTAGATGAGAGGAAGACAAACCGAATGAGCCTTCGATTAACAACATTATGTAGATCTACAAACTTGACAATCACGCCAGTCAACGTGAAAGCTAGCTCTCACACCGGAATGTCACAGAAGTTGGCAATGGCGGAGAGCAGCCGCTCCAGAGCGCCTTCCTTCCGTGCCACCGCATCATCATCACGCGGATCTGCGGCCTTGAGTCTTGCCAGGAGTGCTTGATCATCAATGTACTCAATGAGTAGATTCTGCACACGTCTACCGCGTTGTCAAGTGGAATCATGGCATACGTATGGAGCGGTACTAGTGATACGCCTACAGGTAGACACAAGCAGAGACCTAGGTCATCTGGCAATGCTGTCAGGCAAGCTGTATGCAACGTATGCACTCAATAGCCCGTTGCTATTGGACTGAAATAGCCATGTTGGGCCTAACGCACGGGGGTGGGTTACCTTCATCTCGGTCAGTGACTCTTTAGCCTTTCCTACTCGCAAAGGTTGATGCTTTTTGCCGCTCATTGTTCCAGCCTTGATGGTCATTTCCTTGACAAAAGCTGCATCGTCTATGCCCGAGACAACCCGATCATCAAGAGTCACACCTACATTGGCAAATCACATCATGTCAACTGCCAGCAGATGGAGCGGGGAACACAGCCTCCCTTCTATTCAATTTGGAGAGGGCGATATCGCCCACAATAAATGGTAATGCACACCAACTATTCTGAGGGTCAGCCAAGAGTTATCAAGTACACGTGCTAGGGATACGCACCAGCCATCTTGATTGCGTCTTTGTGGAGAGAACCTTCTAGGATATCTGCAACAGTTCCCGACTTCGGCTGAGAGGATTCGCCGGCAGCTGACCCCACATCCTGATTTGCTGTTGTCTTGGCCTTCTTGTGTGGCTTTGTTGTGCGGGGCTGTTGGGACTTGTTGCGACGGCTTTGCCGGACGGGTTTGTGAACGTCTGGCAGATCATCCTCGCCTGTTAGAGGAGCAGGCTTTGAAGGCACCACATCAACCCCTAACCTGGCCAATGCTTGCTGCCGGGCGTCTAGCGCTTGATCAGGATGCGAATGCTGGTCACTGACACCACGCTCACCTGGGGGGTCCAGATTCTGCATGTTGATAGGTACATTCTCGTCCCCGGCCGTTTCGTCATCTTGCTGTGATCCTGAGCCTTCAGCTCTACGAGTTGTGTTATGGTCGTGATGTCTCTTAAGCGCTACGACATCCTTCATCCTCAATCCGACCAGAACATCATCATCCTACACATCAAGTGTCTGTGGCAATCCAAGCACATGATTATGTTTGAGCAGCAGCTTCCTGCCTCGCCAAGCCTGCGTGAGGGGCTTAAAACCCCGGCTGTTGGACATACACTCGGGCGTCAAATGCAGGCAAGTGACTGTGTGTGCGCTGCGAGGGTGCGAGCCATCGAATGTGAATCAGTGCACGTAGGCCCAGCATGGCATCGTACCTCGCCGTCACGATCTGTCCCAATGCCGTCGTCATCTTGGCTCACTGCTTGATGGTCATCAGCCTCGTCCTCACTAAGACTGGGTAGGCTGCCCATCTGTCTGGACTTCCGCTTCCCTGCTTTGCGCTGAGCGGCTGTGGTGCCTTGACTGCTGCAGTTGCTTGACTGCAAGGAGCAAATTAGTCTTTCGTGATGCCATTTCTTGTCTAAATGTTCATGGCTCCGTCACTGCAACGAGCTAACTGGGCTTCCCATCCGCTGGTCGCGATCAGCGTTGCTATGCAAGGGATTAATCATTCAGTGTGACAAGCGGATCCGACATCGGTTGGCAGACTAAGATGATCATGACGGTAGCGATCGCCACTATCACGAAACCATGCGATCGTATCGCTGCGGCTGGCGTGACGCATCGTAGCAAGGGGGTGTCGTACGGGTAATCGCTGGGCTGCCATGGATTCATCCGGGGGAAGCTGAAAAGGTAGCACCGGCACCAGCCCCTGTCGCAGCCACTCTTTCATGGTCAAGTATCCCTCCTTGCGGAGTGACGCGAGTGTAGCCTCGCGCTCCTCCACGGGAGAGTCCATGATGCTAGGCGCACGCATCCCATCAGACGTTGTCATGACCTTCTACACACGCGCAGTTGATTCATGCACCCCATACAGAGATCGGTCGGTTAAAATTACCTCCGGATAATCAAACTATGCCAATCCGTACCTGGGATAATTCTACAATTCGCGCCTTGATGATGCCTCTGGCGGAGTCACAGTTTGTCTTTGCATCTTGGATCGTAGAAATCTTGTTATTGCGTGCGAGCGTGCGCACGAGTGAGTTTGTGTTATTCACTTGCTTCACCGTCATTTTGAAGACATCCGCGGGGAGGCCGCCCGCCTCATAGGGCTTGGCGTAGAATGCCTCTACGGCCCTCGCAGCCCGCCGCACGCCTCTGAGCTCAGGTTTGTCGGATGTAGGCACGTGTCGCTGCAGTCATCAATCATGTTTCGCTCAGGTGAGCCTCTACTACCATGCATAATCGTGCTACGAATACTCCTCAGGCCTTCAAGCGCACACAAACATTCGGCCCCAACACTGCTCCATGGGTTCGACACGAAACTATCTTGTATAAGCAGAGTAAATATCGTTTTTTGCATTGACGCCGTGTGTTCGTTCTCTTGACGTACACGACGCGAAGGTTATCATGATGCATCGTTCAGCATCAGCGCAGGTCGGGCGTACCAGTCGGGTGAGAATGTTGCCACCGAGTTCGCGAGTTGCCACGCAATATTGCTCTTCTGAGAACATATCGAGAACCGTGTCCAAGGCAGCTTTGCCTTCGGCGGAGAGGGCGGCCTTGTTGACGGACTTCGCGATGGCCTCGATGTCAGACGCCATGGGAGCTCCCCACATAAAGTACCTCATCAGTTCCTGCAGAGGTCACAGATCATAAGGATCTCACGGGCGTCTCCCTGTCGATGACCATCTGCCGGCATGCTTGCGGACTGGCTGGTTCAAGGTAACATCGAGCATAACAGTATCGAATCGACACTACAACGGCCACCGTCGATCTCGCTGCCGCAGTATCTCACATCATCTGCATATAGGGCGTACTTTCTGCATGGCTGTCCCCGGCTTGCGAGTCTTCCTCGTCGCGATGGGTTGTGCCCCTTCCTTCTCTCTCACGACAAGGATCTTCCCGTCACGCAAGATGTCCCTTGCCTCCCCTTTCAGAAGCGCTTTGATGTCCTCGAATATCCGCCAGAGTTTCTTTAGTCGATACTCCTTGCCGACCCGGACGTACGCTGCTTTCTTACCCAAGAGCTCCGTGTCGTCGTCGTCGTCGGGCGAGGCGTGCCCCAGAGAGCATGCAGCTTCAAACATCAGCGTTTGCTCCTCATGCGAGTAATCGTGGCCTATCTGAAAGCTCATTTCACCTCGGTCACCCCATAGTACGGTTATCAGACCCCCTTCCTCGATGGCATCTGTGCTTTGGCTAATTTCTTTAGGTAGGCCGCTCATGGTATGTTGTGATAGGTAAGGTTACAGTATGACAATACTCGGACACAGAGAGGCGAGCGTGTATGAGTTTGGCTATATTGAGGTCTGTGCATTTGAATTGAGTAGACCTGGAGCTCGTTGTTGAGGTGCATTCATGTGGCAGCATGCATGCGAAGCTGTCCATATGCATGTAACATCCCCCCGATCCTTGCATAAAGGCAGGCCCAACGTATCAGGCGGGACCCATGCACATTTCAACGTGACTCGTTTCTGCAAAAGACAGATCGAGGATCCATCCATCCACTGCTCAGATATAAACTCCGACAGCTACGTGCATTTTGTGGCAATTCCAGCCCAAGTCGAGACTATCACAGTATGCAGTGGCGTGCATGGGTGCCAGCTGGTCCTTAGGCCCATCACAGCTTGATACCAACTCACGAATAGTGTGGGAATTGAGGTCAGCTGGGGTGCACCTGAAAGTTCATGTCACAGGTGTAGCTGGCCTGTGGCTCTCAGCTTGGATGACCGGTAGGCCGCTTCAAACTGCGGGGCCACCATGGTGCACCGCACACAGGCAACCCCAATTCCCATGCACATTTCAACGTGACTCGTTTCTGCAAAAGACAGATCGAGGATCCATCCATCCACTGCTCAGATATAAACTCCGACAGCTACGTGCATTTTGTGGCAATTCCAGCCCAAGTCGAGACTATCACAGTATGCAGTGGCGTGCATGGGTGCCAGCTGGTCCTTAGGCCCATCACAGCTTGATACCAACTCACGAATAGTGTGGGAATTGAGGTCAGCTGGGGTGCACCTGAAAGTTCATGTCACAGGTGTAGCTGGCCTGTGGCTCTCAGCTTGGATGACCGGTAGGCCGCTTCAAACTGCGGGGCCACCATGGTGCACCGCACACAGGCAACCCCAATTCCCATGCACATTTCAACGTGACTCGTTTCTGCAAAAGACAGATCGAGGATCCATCCATCCACTGCCGATGTTTGAATGCGCATGTGCAAAAGCATAGTACACCATGTGGCGACGGAAGCAATGGCCCATACAGCCGAGATCAGTACGAATAGAAACTCTAAATTACAAACTGTGGTTATTACTTTCCTGATAACTTTGAACAAGTCATGAAGACTTGACTTTCTCGAGTTCCACCTCTGGCTAGATCATTTTGAAAAGTTTGAGACGGAACCAGCTGGCTCCACACTTCAGATAAATTAACTAGATTCAATCCAAAGTAGCATCTTGTACCACTCCGGCGCCGCGCAGATGGCGGTAGTTGGTTGGCTTCGGTGTCACCCATGTGATGCACCTTCAGTAAGTCTGGGACGCTACCAGGCTGACGATCGGGGCTGCCAATGGCATCGCAATCTAGGATATCAGCTGCCCATAGCTTGCAAATTGCCATACGAAGAGGCTGGGCGGGGATAGACTTCCCCGGAATGTCGGACGGGACAATGTATTGGTCCACCTCTTCTCTGTGGACACACCCTCGGGGATCAAACGCTTTGGAAGCCCCGTTACTGGTCCGCACACGGACAAACGCTTGCACCTGAGCTACACAAGGGCATTCGGTATTATCATCATACGTGTACCCCACAAACACCCATCTGTTGTCCGTGACTACATGCCTGCAATCATCATTGCAAGTGACCACATCCATCGACGGAAGCGAGGCCTGCATATACTTATCAAGCATGAATCTGTTCTTCTTGTGCATCCGATGCATAACGAAGTCATGAATCGCAGGCCACCCGCGGTCTCTGTACCATTTGCGAGATTCGCCTTCCACTCTAAGTAACCCTGGAAGCTGTTGAATGACACATAGCTCCTGCTCTTCGGTCAGGCCTCTTTTGTTCGAGGGGCCTAATAACAAGACGTCTTCAGAAGAGACATCATACTCGGGGAAGGCCACGGCAGATGGCTTCTCACGCCTCTCCTCAATTGTCAAACAGTGTTCTGGGTACATGCACCGGCATGACTGAGCAGAGACCATGAGCAAATGGTCGTTCACAAACGTAACTTCACCATTATCCTTGACTCGATCTTTCAAGTGCAACTTCAGATACCAGATCATGCGTTCAATCCAATACTCGGTGTACAGAGATCCGGGACCTTGACAACAGAGCTGGTCGATGACATGCACCACTGAATGATGTAGTTTGGCGGTCGTCAACACCAAGCCATGAAAAGCCTGCAGTGCATCGGCCAGTACATCTCATGTATATGTATACATGAGGAACAAATCTCTCTCTCTTCACGGACAACGGCAACACCACACCTGCTGGGCAGCAAAGGCGTATGTCTCAAAGTCCTCTCGGGCTTGGGCCAGACGCTTGAGAGTATGGTGCTCTGTATGCTGCTGGCGTAGGCAAAACATTACCGCCCGGCGAAGGCTGCCCCACTGAAGTTCAAACATTTCTTTCACCGCAGAATCTTCATCCTTCCAGGGAAGCTCGAATAGGAGGAATGGCGAGCACGTTTCTACGAAGGTCATGTACTCCTCCATTGTCCAAGTAGACCTACTCCTGCAGCGCAAAATCCAAGTCAAATAGACGCACTAGGGTGACACCGGTGGTGATTCGTCACTATGCACGCCCTAGAGAAACGGTGTTGTCATCATACCCGAGTACA
Organism: Ulva prolifera; assembly: GCA_023078555.1. Taxonomy (NCBI): domain Eukaryota; kingdom Viridiplantae; phylum Chlorophyta; class Ulvophyceae; order Ulvales; family Ulvaceae; genus Ulva; species Ulva prolifera. The sequence goes on along the minus strand of CM041200.1, from coordinate 7,796,585 downwards.
TCAGCGCTGCGCTTCTTCATTTGTGCTGTCCAGTGCATCTTGGCTGCCCGTCTCTTGATGACCTCCCGGATGTACTTAGGAAGAACGTACTTGTTTCCGTGGAGTCGATGTTTCTTTCTTCGTTTTGGTTTGGATCCATCAGCCTTTGGTTTTGGGTCTTCTGGGCGAAGCCACACATTCCAGAAATCCCGGACGATGCCGTACAACAGTAGATGCGCCAACGCAAAGTGGAAAAAATGTTCATACCTACAAGACGTACGCGTGTCCTTGATCATGATGGGTGTCTTCCGACACTCATGGCTTCCAGTGATTCACGCACGCACCTGAAGTAACTGAGCCTGCTATACCCTGGCATCCCACGTAGGCCAGTCTCCGTTTGAACCTTTTCTGCATCACTCTTGAGCTTCTTCCAAGACTTTTTGCGAGCTTCAGGATCTTGTTGGTGCAGAGGCGGCGACAAATTCCTCAGGGACTTGTCCCACTGATCTTGCACACTTTGCGCGCGTTCATGCATCTCGTACGCAGTGTACTTTAACTCTTCGGTGTCGTCCCAATCAGCTTCATCATCGGTGAGACGGGCACCGTTCCGCAAAGACTCTGCATGGCATGGTGGTAGTTGTGAGCGTGAGACCGGCGGATCCTCCCCTGCGTACCCAGCGGGGACACCCAGCTGACGAGCTACGTGGTCCCTCTTGTGAATGTCCGGGATCCGCTTTGCATCTTTAGTGGCGGGCATTTTTCGAGGTACATTCGTCTCGTACGGAAACCTACAAGCACATGTCACATCACTGTGTGCCTAGGATCCTCCAAAAATGCACTCTTGAGGTGCACTGGTTGGTGTGGCAACTAGTGTATAGCCAGGATCTGCACAGGTGGCATACAAGTTTGCACGGCCACGTCACCGCTGAACCTCACCTCATGGCATTCTTGATGGACTTCCCCTGAAGAGCGCAACGTGGGCAAGCCTCAACTGCACTGTGTGGCAGCGTCAACATGAGTTTATACATCATCATTAGGTCTCCTTCCACGAAAGCAAGCACAGGCCAGTGTTGTATGCGCATCTCCCTTCCTCCTGGGAAAATTGTGAATTCAAACGGTTCTGTGCCCTCCCGACCTGCGCATGGCAGGATCCACGAAGTCAATTGACCCCCTTTTCAACACATTGGTCACTCAGCTACTACCGACTGAAAACTGTGTGTATAAGATATTGGATATTGGGGCATCCTCGATAAGAGGATGTACCTGGGTCGTGGTTGACAAAGAAGTCCACAGTTGGCTTCAAAATGTCTTCCAATTGAGACGGCTCCGTAGGACCTTCCAGAATGATGAGAGGCTGCCATGATAGGCAGCTGGCATTTTTTGCGACATGTAGATCGTAGCGTCTCACGCCGACAATGGTAGTACTGCCAATTCTTAGCTTGAAGATGTTGCCACCATCAGCTCCTGCACATGCGTAGAATAGGTGAGGCAACGCTAGCATTACCGGTACTCAGTGGTGTTAAGACGATACGTGGTTCGACCACATGTCGAGTACATAGTAGAGATATGGATTGAGGGCATGCAACTAGCAATCGGTGCCAACGCATTGAAGTACTGCATCATTGTGCCCCACGCGGTTTGACACCCACAGTGTGGCATAGGTTCGAACATGATCACACCCATGCCATAAATTCCTGCACCAAAAGCATCGGTACGCTTCGAGAGAACATTTTTGCAATCCTCGTTGAGCATATTGAGGTACAGGGACCCGGCCACGCCATCGGCATCAGTGAAGTCCAAAGGATGGGCCGCAAGCACTGCCTCACGAAAAGCTTCGTCCTCGTGAAACCACTTAATTACGGCCTCCATTGTGAAATCCCATCCTCTTCGGTTGAACTTTACGGTTCTTGCTGACGCAGCCTGGACCAATAGAAAACAAATTATGTATGGGAGCAAAAATGCGCAGCTGTTGCATATGCACATAGGATGAAATTCGAATTCGCCGCGGGACACCATAATAGGATAATGTACAAGGCACATCAACACAAGGCACATAAAGATGTGACTCTGGTGGATACACTCATAATCATGTCAACAATGTAAACAAGATGTTCTTATTAATAAGATCAGAGGACATACCTCATACTTGTGATAGCCGCATCGTGGACAAGTCTCTTGCAGCAACTGCTCCCTGGTCTTGGTGGCCTTGTCGGGATCAACTTCAAAGCGCATGGCGCACTCGCTGCACCACCCGAATTCATACTTGGCCGCGTCCTCTGTGCCTAGCACTTGTTTCACCATGTGCATGGAGTGGGGCAAGAGAATCTCATGTGGTTTATGTTCTCCCTTGAAACCAGATAGCAGACGGTAATTGTCTTCCGCGATCATCTCTAGAACAGTGTTGCTGGCTCCATGCTTCTTAATCTCGACCTGATTGTAGGCGGCTTGTAGCACGGACCTCTCGTGGTTGGTGGCAAGAGGTTCTAGCCGTCTTGACCTGAGCCACGCGCCTGACTGCTTGCGCGGCATTCTTGGCAGAGGCCCGAGGCGGCTGTCACTGTCATCGCTGTAATCGCCTTGGGATTCAGTGTCGGACTCCAGCCCGTACTGTGGAACTCCGGAACAGAACGCCCCCTCACCATCACTAGCAATGGGTCCATCAATTGAACCTTCGTCTGCCTTGCCAGCATCATCTCTAACTCGTTCATCCTCGCTAGTAGAATAAGCATAGCTTGGTTGGGAATCGACGGTAGCTGCGATACTGTCAATCGATTGCGAGGCTGGAGATTTTGGAGCAGGCCCGGCACTGTCTGAAGCTGCGACACTGTTAGATTGGGCATGCGCAGACGAACCTGTTGTCGGGGCGCTTGAGCCGTTACCGCCTGATGGCTCTCTGGCATATGCATTTTGGTCAACTTGAAGTAGCACGCCCCCGGGTTCGGACCCAATCGCAACGTGGGCTTGGCTATCAACCACAACCGCACAACCTACAGAATTTGGAGGGGCTGGTCCTCTTCTATGCTGCTGTCCTGAAAGTGCTTGATCGTCGTGGGAACAATTCCGTTCCGGATTGCCACTGGTGCGATGGCAAGAAGCTAGATGACGCTTCGCTGCCTTGGTGCTTGCGACAATTCCTCTGTTGACCCGGTTCGATGTACCAGGGGCGCAATTCGCTCTTGTCTCTTCACAAAACTTGCACACAAGTTTCCAAGTACCCTGAAGTTCCCTTGCATCGAAAGCAGGCAACCCCAGCGCAGCTGTCACTGCAGCCTCTCGCTCCATGGAAGACTATGCAGTGCCCGGAGTACTCCTCCTCACAATCGTCAGTCATGGCTCAACCTACTTGCTGCGAACGCTCATGTCCTAACAACTGTCATCTTAGCTTGCTTCCGATGTGGAGGTCTCAAACGTCGTCCCGATGCCATACTCGCGAGGCTTGTCTGCCACATGTACAACGTCGTCGCTCACTGCAAGTGTAAAGAGGGTGTGCGTTGTTGAAGTTGACTGAGTATGTCCACCCAGTTGTATATATATACTACCTCCCGCAGACAAAGGCCGGCGTGTGCGCGTCTACAGCATAGTTGTAGACGCGCACCCCACATGTACACACATCGAGACACACGTCACCTTTAGGTTCACGCCAAAAAAGACTCCCTTGGGGCATGAATAAGGGGTACAACTACGACACAGCAGGTAGCCCCGTTATAGTCTCGTACCCAGGCTGTCAGTGTGCAAGGACTCGTGAACAAGTGTAAACGAGCACGCTGTAGTGTCCTATTACAATAAAGAAGGGCACCTGTATCGTACATGTTATGGATAGCTTCATTGAAAGACGTTCGTCAGGAAAAAAAAAATGTCTGCGCTCACGCATGCCGCAACTGAAGCCACGTTGCGGCCATGTTCACGCAGCGATCAGAAAACAGCAGCGAATTGTCACACCTACTTTTGTAAGTGAAAGTAGGCAGGTCCATGAACTCGACCTTGCTTGGTGAATTTTATAAGACCACAGCTGAATCATTATGTGATCGATGAGCAGTACTCGTACTGTAGGAGGCGTTCGGGTATGGCAAGCACACCTCACGCGGAAACACACCACTAGGTACGCGGGTTTGACGACTCGATCTGCAGTGATGTAGCCATTGGATTGAGATCCGCGCAGTGTGTACATTGCCGAGCCTGAATTCCGTTTCGCGAAGCTGAGTTCGAGTGGTCCCTGCGGACTCGGTTTGCCAGGACGTAATAAATGCATCATCCCTCTGTACAACAAAGCGCAGATCGCACTGTAATATACGTATTTCATTATTGCTCATGCCGACGTTACTTTCTGTACGAAGTCCAGTAGACCAGGTACATCGAGGAAATGCTGTCATGCCCCTGTTGGACTGTTAGCATTCTACCAACAAAATGAATCAGCTTTTTGCAGTCCTCATAGAATAAAGCAATTACACAGTGTCTCTTGTGAGCAAATCAAGGCAGTGGAAGCGCAAAAGTGCCTATTGCAGCTCCGCACATGTGTGCATAGCTTCTTGGCATTGCAGCTGGAAATCGGCATAGCATTGTGTCTGACCACAGCCAAATTCTATCACACGGGAGAACTTGAAAACAGAAGGCATGGATATTATCATCGAGTCAATGCTTCACAGGACGCTGAGCAAACACCACCACATGCTGTACTCACCAATACGATAACACCAATCATTAACGTTTACGGTCAACTTGTAGTTTCATGCGGTTAACACGGCTGGAATCCTACGGCAATTTGTATCCTTGTGTTGGCCTAGCAGTCAGATGCGCAGCCTGTCCCGGGTTGATCATTACCGTGTCCTTACACACCAGCTCCATACGACCAAAGCCAAGCCCGATTTAGTCCTTACCATAGGGACACAACCGAGAGTCCTTAAGATCCTTGTGCCGGCCTGGTCCCCACTGTAAGGACTATGTTGGCCTTAAGGTGATTGTAAGGACAGTATATGGCTGCCTCACCGTGATGCTCGGATAGGGCATGCATAAGGACAACTCAGTGCTGGTAGTGTACATACTGAACCTGCACCACGTATCGACGACCACGTCTTGTGTGCGAAAGAGGCTCTTCAACTGGGCAATCCACATGCACACCGTGAGGACGGTGAGGGCGCTGCCAGTGTATATGTGTTTCGTGCGTTGGTCATGCCACCAGGCGCCCGTGCCCTTACGGGCCCCTGTGGTGGGGAGCGGGCCGTCGTCATCCGCCTCCTGCATGGGCAACGATGCGGCCAGTCCCACGGAGGAGTACGAGCGGATTCACAGCATTGCATGTAATGGAAGATGAGGACACACCTCGGATTCGTCTGAACTGTAGTCCGTCTCTGAGGAGAAGGCAATGGAGTCTGCGTCTGAGGTGTCTGAGTCGGCGTCTGAAAATTGTGCGGGGCCCTCGGCATAGTCACTTTCGGACGGTGGGGGCAGCTGTACACAATCCCAACACATCAGAGTTGCTTTGAACGAGCAGGCAGGTTACAGCTGAGGGACAGGAGCGCTGACACCCATGGCCATCGTGATCACGAGCCGCTGTCAGGCCGATCTGCATCATGATCAGGCAAACCGGGACTTAGCACGGTCAACTACCGAAGGTACGCACGTCGAAGAGGTCGTCGGAGTGGGCAGGCTCATCGGGGGGACCCCCCATGTCTGGAGGTGATGGGGATCTCCCAGAGGGACCGGCCCCGTCGTGTCTGCCGCTGCGGTCATCATCGGCAGTAGCGGAGGTCGGGCTAGCGGCTGGCCTCGAGTCTGGGCCCGCGTCGTCGTGTCCACCAGCGGCTCTCCGCGATGCGGCTGCTGCACTCAGTCGACGGCTGCAAGGACCGTGATGGTTTTGGGCGGTGTTGTGCCTCTGAAACTTCTCACCACAGGCTAGACACTGGTATTTAAACGGTTCCTTCCCCGTCGGCTCGGGAGGGATCAGGCGCTTACAGTTCGCTTTGGCAACCAATTCGTTCACCTCCGCCCTCTTCAGTCTATTCGCCGAACCGGCCATGGTAGCCAGCCGTACTTAAGCATTCTTGTGACGAGGTTCAACAATAGCGCGGCCTCTGGTGTTTGTCGTCCCTATGATGGCATTACGTTCCACGAAGACCTCCCTGTCGCATCCCATGTTCGCCCTGACGCCACAATCCCTGGCGAGGCGCCGGGGTATCGAGGCAGCCAAACCTTTGAAGGCGGACCGCGCGACGACGCTACATCGGCATACCATTCAAAGCACGGAGCAGCAAAGCATGTGCGAATGACGCGATATGTTAGCTGTGCCTACGATACGACCATCCACAGTACCGGCCATAGACGTGTGTTAATTCCGCTTTGTCTAATCATCCACCATGTCCAACCTGCAGTTCACGTTCCTCCGCGCGGCGCCCGTCGTCATCGAGAAAGAAGTTGTAGATGACGCAGACAACGGAGCAGGGATGCTTGACGTGCTGGTCAGCAACGTGTGGAGCAGAGGTGCCGGCGTCGACGGGTTGACTTTGACGTCAACCGTCGACAAAGACAGCTCCGTTGATATCGACAGTGTCGAGAAACTGATGACGTGCGTAAAGTACTTCTTCAGGAAAGGCACAATCGCTGGACTGCTGAAGCCGCCCGTGCTGGTGAAGGCGCTGGGCAAGGGCAGAGGGAGCGTGGGACAAGCGTCGGCAGCCGTCGGCACTGCACACTCCACAGCTACGGCCTTGACTGCGGACCCCGAAGCTGCCAGGCGGTGGGAAACGATGAAGGATGCGGTGATGATGTGGACGGAAGGGATGAGATCCAAGGTGGCGGGAATGGCCGATGCCCACACGCAAGGCAAGAAGGTGCAGGCACTAGTGAACCTGGCCCTCCCAGACGACGAGAAGGTGTGGGTCGGGAGTATTCTAACGAAAACACAGGCGGACGCACTCGGCAAAGCTGCACATGGGGTACGGCTGCTGTCTCCGACTAACAACGTGATTGAAAACTGGGGTCCACTACCACCCCGTCAGGGCCACGGGATCGCATGCCACCGACTGTCAGTGTAGTGTCTTGGCACGTCAGAGTCGCCATTCGCGGTCAGTATGCAGTGACGGGTATCGTGTACAGGTCGGCAGAACAGGTGAAGCGTACGAAGCTGCTACTAATATCAATCATGCTTTCTACCGCCAGCACGCCCATTTGAACGCCGTGACCAAAGAGTGTGCCTCTGCTGATGCTCGGGTTATGCCGTACCTGTTGCCGTGCCCAACGGTGGCGGAGAAGGGAAGCACACAGTATCCGCCCAAACGGAGGTGACCCGATGTGCAGTAAGTTTTCGAGACGGGCGTGGGACCATAACACGGGCCTGCGGAGGAATCCCAGCGCCCGCGAGCAGAGGAAGCTGCTCGCGGCAATGAATGTGTTCCAGAACACCAAGGCATGTCCTCCACCTTGGTCAGAGTTGGAGTGGCCATTCGGCGAATGGCCACTCCAGCGCGTCATGCATTGTCTTGCACTGCACGCGGCCGGAGTGGCCATTCGCCGAATGGCCACTCCAGCGCGTCATGCATTGTGTTGCACTGCACGCGGCCGGAGTGGCCATTCGCCGAATGGCCACTCCAGCGCGTCATGCATTGTGTTGCACTGCACGCGCCCGGAGTGGCCATTCGCCGAATGGCCACTCCAGCGCGTCATGCATTGTGTTGCACTGCACGCGCCCGGAGTGGCCATTCGCCGAATGGCCACTCCAGCGCGTCATGCATTGTGTTGCACTGCACGCGCCCGGAGTGGCCATTCGCCGAATGGCCACTCCAGAGCGGCGCGGCCTGCTTGAATCCGCACTTGCATGGCCACTGACCTGCCATTCGGCGACTGTGTTCCAACCAATGTGGTTCGTGCGCAGTTCACCGTGAGAGGAGACCGCTTCCCTATCGATAGCGAACCCATGAAAACCCCCGAGGCCTGGGCTATGGAGGACGGTGAGTATGTGTGCGAAGGAATCGCCAAGGTTGCTGCGGCCCGGCGCGCCCTCGAAGGGACCGCTGACTCTCCCGTCCAACGGGGCAAGAGACAAAGGAAGACCGAGAAGGTACAATCTCACCACACGCTGTACTGCCCGCCTGAGGTTGGCCATTAAGTGGTACCGGGATTGTACGGGCGCCTGTGTGAGCGGCATGTGCCATCATTCGAGGCAGCCATGCGTGTACAGGCTCCTACCGCATCGAAGTCAGGAAGACGGGGCACTCATTCCAACAGCGGACGGCGCACAATGCTCGCTGACTTTTCTCCCCGGCGGCCAGGGCTAGAACCAAGGGCAGACCGCACTGCTGATCAGGACAGTGAGCACCAGCCGGACGTGGAAGAGGTGGGTCACGATCAGATGGGTGAAGAGGAAGAGCCTGATTCTCCCCAGCGGGCAGACGATCGATGCGAGTCCCCGGAGATGGAGTTACAAGCCGCAGCGCCGGTATGTCCTCTTATGATTTGTGCCAATTGACGCCTAGTCCGATTGTACTTGCCCCACCCATCATCAGACCAGGTGTAACAGCGCCTGTACATTGCAGAAGTCCAACAAATCTCTTGAGAAGCGAAAGGCCAAGGCAGAGAAGGAGGCCGCCCACCAAGCGCGTAGGGATATTCGGAAAAAGATTGAGGATTGCGAGGCTAAGCTGGCAAGGCATCAGCCCAGAAGCAAGGGTGCGAGTGTGCAGAAATTAAAACAGCAGCTTGGTGTATTGACGGTATGTCACTACCCCGATACACTTGATCTGACATGTGACACCAATGCCTGCAATTGTAGCACTATTTGTGTGACAGTCGCTCAGACCACGAATGCATTAGAGCCGTGCACTCATGCAGCTGGTATTGCATGCAGGCCGAGTTGTCAAAGGTGCAAGACTCCTTAATTGACGGCTTCCCGGACGAGGACGAGTAGACATGCCAGTGCATTGTATGGTTGTATTTGGGCCATCCCATCTCTTGCAGCCTGTACGTATACATAGGTCCTTTGCCCGGTCCTGTCCGCGGAATGTCAGGGAGTCTGTCCTGAGGAAATGTGTGGGAGTGTGAGCTATGTATGAATCTAGCGATGAACAAGGAAAGCACGCGCCATGTATACGTAAGCACCTACAGCATATGAATGCAGGCATGTTGCCAACTGCAGCCCCGTGTTCACGTGCCTCATAACAAAGAAAACAACCACATCATGCTTCCACAAAACCGCGATCATTCCTGCACTCCGCTTACATGTGCGCGACCAAGTCTGATCCGGTAATAACGCCCATGACGCCTTTGGTCAAGCATTGCGTGTCCACAAGTGCACACTCCTCGTAACCATACGTGAGTATATCTCAAGCCAGACGGATACATGTACGTCAAGAGGTCACCAATCCTACGGCCCAGCCTGTACTTCCCGCATCCCCGAGGCGGACGCCATACGGATCCGAGACGGATCCGAAATTTAGTGCACGCGTCCGTAGTCCCTCCGTCGGACGCACAACGGAACCGTCTTTTCTTCCGTACATCCTCCGGTTGGGCTCCGAAGGCAGGCTAGTAACAAAAGGCGTTGCCCTGGGGCGTACCGGGCGGGAATCGGAAAATCCTACCTGCCTCTGCCCCACCTCCGCCACAAGTCTCCGATACTCCTAGCAACCTACGTCCGGCCTCCACCGATTCTCCGTAGGCTCTCCAACTACCCCTCCGCACACACTACGTCAGCTCTCCGATTCACCGTGTCGCCATTCTTCTAGTGTCAGTGTCGACGATCTTTCCAAGTACTTACATCCACTGGAGTAACAGTGTTGCAGCCGAGACACACATGACAGCTGTACATGCGCATGCATTAGTGTGCCCATATGGGCAAACTAATGAGTACTTTGCAGAGTCAACATTCTGGGCCCACAACTTGAAGCAGAAGGGCTCCTTGCCTTCCATGGCCAGGTGCTATGCCGCAGGCAGTGTTGGCCATTGGAAAAAAATTCATATGAAACCTGATCATGATTCAGTGGAGAAGTCTCGTCATAGTATCCGTCAGTACTACTTAGTAACATAGACCCTAATCGTAGAATTGGACTGCCATTCTCATTGAGCCAAGGCAATATTAATGTGCCACAGCGAGTGCCACATTACATTGTTTTAAACAATTAATGTGCTAGATCCTGGACTTTCGGAAGTGAACAGCTGGGACATGCACGCATGCGCAAGATGTTACGCAGGGCAAGAGCGTGCACGCTAGCCGGGCATGCCTGGAGCTATGAGCACGTATGCATGGGCGGGACGCACCACTCGCGCTCCCGCAAACCATGGGCTATGTTGCTGGATCATCTCCAGTCGCTCCTCCATGGACATGACGTCGATCGGATATCGTCCATTGATCAAGAAATCGAATGAAACTGCAAAATTACGGCCGCCATGGCCATAGTAACGTGTTATATACTCCTCAACGCTCTGGTCTGGACCGGCTGCCGCATGTGGAGCACCTGTACGACTAGTAGTACTACCAGTGAGCGTCATTGAGCTGCAGTGGATCTGGCCGTCACGTTACTTCATGACATTGGCAGGAACTGCCAGTGTACACAGTGTATGTGATGTTGGAAAGAGCTTTGGTCACTCACCAGAAATTGTTGCTCCTTTCTGGCCATGGCTGTCGTGGCAGGCCGCAAGTTCCTCACGCCACTGTGCACGATAGCCCTAGGCTTCAGGAGGTCATTCATCAGAACAAATATGAACGCACCAGCATACTCCTCCTGGTCCTCGGCTATGCCTGAAGCTGGCTCGGGAGGCACCGCAAAGTACTCGTATTCTGGCTGTGCTTCCCTGGGCCATACCCCATCCGACAAAGCGGCTTCAAATTTGTGCGTGTTGCGGTGTGGCCAGGGCGGACAGCTCCTGCTTGCATGTGGGTGAATCTCTGGTGGGAGCGCTGACCAGCGTTGAATGCGTGTGCGATGCAGCAGCAAGGCCCGCCCCCCTTGCCCCGGGGTTGCTGCACTCCGATTCCGCCATGGAGGACGCTCTGTACACGTGATTGCCTGATCAGGCAATCTCGTCTCATGAGCGCACCTCCACCGTGACGACACTGCCATTGCTTTGTGCGTGCTGCGGTGCCACCAAGGCACACAGCACTTCAGTGCCCCCCGGCCCTTGCGTGCACGTGGCGGCGTGCGAAGGCTCAGCCACCGTCTCCTGCATGGAGGCCATGATCATCGCTGATGGCTCCGTGTGAGCAACGCTGGATGCTCGTAACAGGCATGCATGCTCGGTGCCACAGTCATGGAAACTGCATGGCCCTCTGTCGTCCAGCGGCACTCCCATGCCCTGGTGTATGCCGTGTCAAGCCGGAGGCGGTCGACGTCCTGATTCGCTGCCATGGGACGGGGGTGCGTGTGTGCGTGGGTGTGCGTGGGCATTGGCGCTCGTTTGTGTTCAACACAAGTTATAAGTTACAAGAAAAGTTGGACTGGCCGGTAGCACCTCCAGGGCAACAAACAAGCACATCATCGCCCCCATTGCATGCATGACAGGTGATGCCAAGCCATGCCGATCCCGAACACGGCGTCCTATCACAGCATGACACACTGAACACGCACCTGCACACCCACACGCCAAAGCAGTCCCACACCCACACGCACACAGTGCACTCTCGCTTAACGCCCCCCCCCACCCCTTTCACCAGCTGCCAACACGCACAGCTCCGGGCGTTTACGCGTACACGCGTACGACCCTGCTGCCCATGCAGCTGGTACCAGCTGGTACTAGTACTGGTACTGGCACCTGTGTACTGCTGTTGGCGGGGGTGGGTGCTTGCGTGTGCGACGGTATAGGTGTGCTGGTCTGTGTGCTGGTGGCTGCGAGGACGAGTTTGTGCCTTGCGGTGCTACCTGCTTCTCTGGGTTTGTTCTCGCACTCTGGGAACCCCTTCGCGGAGTGCACACAGAACACAGGAGTGCACAGGAAAGGGCCCTACTTCTTTGACCCCCGCAGGAGCACTGTCGCCACTCGATTTCATCTCGGTTCATCTCAGGGACGCTGCTTGGTGCGGCTGCCGCCCGGCATCCCGGCAAGCCCCTTGCCACCCCACCTTGGAACTTCGATGGCGTCCTCTGCCCCCCGGCCGGGCCAAAGCGATTCCGGACACGGGTTCTCAGCTGCTCTCCATGCGTCTAGAGGTTCCGGGGATCAAATGCTGTCGCAGGCGGGCTGTGCTACAGTATTAGTATTCAGCACTCGATGGTGGCCCGGCTGTTGAACACGGTCATGCAGGCGGCGTGGAAGGATCGCGGCGAGCCGCGGCGGGCAGAATCGCGCTGTAGCAGCTGCAGCACCGGCTGCCGCAGTGCCCCGAGCTTTTTCCATGCGTGCGTGCTGAGCTCCCGCTCCCACGGCAGTGGCTGCATCGCCACCAGCATCTCCATCACCTGCACACTCTGCCAACTCACACGGCCACTAGGTGCTCAACATGTCAGTGACAAGGATGTCTCCGGAGTCAAAGTGGGCAGGCCCGAAATGGTGCATGCAGAACTAGAAGTTGGGGTGGCGGTAGAGCGGCTGCTACAAGCTCCGTATGGAGCAGTCATGGTTGAGTCCAAGCCTCGGTTTTGCTCACAGTGCATGACCTGGTGGTCTGATAAGAAAGTACGGAGTCCAGTGCGGTTGGCCATCACAGTGGAGGCAAGCGTTGTGTTAGCGAAGACAGGCAACCATTGCTGAGTGCAATTAGCAATCTCTGTTGATTTGTGGTTTCACCTGACATTTGCCTCCGCAGACATGCGCGCGAGTTGACTGCAGCACACCTGGGAAGCGCCAACAGCTAGCAGGTCAAAGGCTGGGGCGCCGGTGAGTAGTTCATACGCCATCACCCCCAGCGACCACGCGTCTAGTGCCGCAGTCGACGCCACAGTGCGATGCTGCTGGTGCAGGGCCGCGGCGACCTCCGGTGCAGCGTACGCGAGTGTGAAGCTTAGTGGCGCGTCCTCGCCAATGCGAGCCATGCATCCAAAGTCGATGATCGTCCAGCGGTTCTGCCGCGGCAGCCACATGATATTGGCGGGCTTGAGGTCGCGGTGCACGTAGCCGGCATCATGCATGTCCGCGAGGCGGAGCGAGATGTTGGACAGCACCTGAAGCAGTGTGATGACTCTGTACCGCTCATCGCTGGGTCTGGGTGCCCCTCGAATGTCATCATATACAGCACAGCGGAGCTGAAGCGCTCTGTCGATTTGTCTGAGCTCTTTCAAAATCGTCCAGCAATTAGAGCAAAACGACATCACAGTCATCATGTGGACAGGCCAAGCACAGCACTGCCAGATACTGCAGTGAAAAATCCTCTACAGGCGCCATGCATTTACATCACTGCAGTGGCCATGGCAGTCCAACAAGGCCGACCCACATGGTGATGGCGCAAGGGTGGAGCACAGCTGCGCGTTGTGGCATTCGGTTGAAGGCAACAACACACCGCAAGCACCGTGAAAAGGTCCGGCTGGGCCCGGTCACTCCAGTCATGCAGGCTCTCCCCCTTTTCCATCACAATGCATGGTGGAAGCGGCCGCCCCTGGGGGTCCTTCAGGCCCCCCGCCGCGCCGTCGCACACCGCCTCCACCTGCGGCAGGAATTTTGCCACGGCCACCGGAATCGAAGCAATGCCGCAAGAAGCGTCCATGCTCTTGGCGGACCCTACGCAGACAGGAGCTGGGACCTCATGAGAGGCGGTGCTGCGGAGGTGGGGGGAGGCCGCAGTGTAGAGGGTGGCCTCGGTAAGGAAGGAGGCTCGGTCAAAGAAGAACTTGATTGCAAATGTGCAGCCACCCTTATCCTCCGCAAACTGCACTACCCCTTGCCCTGCACATCACGCAAACCATGGACACAAACTGTACTAAAAAGCAGGCTTTTGTTCATGCATGTTGCAAGTCGCCAAATCAGCCGTTGTCACACCTCCACGGCATCGGTGCTGCCGCCCCAGCAACTCAAACCTCCCCAGGAATCGGTCTGCCTCGCCAAAGCTGTCCAGCTGCCGGTACAAGCGCCGCAGCTGCCTTGCCGCCTGCATGGCCACTGGCACCGCGGCGGCCTTGCCCTCCGTCTCTGCAGGCCAGATCTCTTCACGAGAGCCCATATCCACAGAAGAGAGAGCTGTCTGCAGGTTACAGCCGTGACTGGTTGTGACACATGCGCTGCATTCTTGCACTTGATTCGCTCCGCTTGCGCCAGGCAGGTAAACAGGTGTACCCCATTGAGCGGTCACATTGTGCGCGACGCTTCTGTTATCGCTGTGGTGCGTGCCCTGCTCTGTGCTATCGAACGGCGACAGCACAACCGTGCCCCCAGGCTCCTCTGCGACCGCGTGGCACGTATATGAGAACAGCCCTCCTCCCGCCTCTGCAGGCCCCATATGAAGCGGTGCGGATATGGACCCTGTCTGCAAGTGGGGACTGACAAGAGCTGAGCTGCGGGAGCAGCCATCACTGCAACCTTCTGTGAATGTCAGGCGGTGATCATTCATCAAAAGACCGGCGCCGTCGCACGTTCTATACTTGTTCAGGCGCGACGATGCGCCCATTGTTCCACCAGGAGCTGAGATGTCATGTCTGCTCGTGTCGTGGTCAATGATGCCGTCTGCAGGCAGCTGAATAGTGAAACCCCTACAGGGTCCTTCAGCGAGCAGCTCGGTGTCAAGGACCGGCCCGACCATTATCAGCGCGAGCTGGGCTGGCAGCATATACTCAAAGTCAGCATTCATCGCCGATTTCGGAATGAGACAGGAACCTACAGTCGGGCTGGATGCCTGGTGGAGCTCTGAGCCTGCAACAGGTTGTGGAACTCTGCCAGCATGGCGCGTCGTGGCCTCCAGCCTCTTTCGTGTGGCTGTATTTCGTGTGGCTGCTCTCGTCACTGCAGCTTTTCTCCGATATCGATGATTCATGGCCGCTAACATGAACAATGCGCACAGCGTGGCACAGGGCATGAAAGCCACGATCAGCACGATGACGTTGGCGGTTGTAGACATGTTGCCGCGGTCGCCGCTGTTGATATGGTTGGTGGGATGTGTGGGAGGTGCTGCCACGGCCTGCCAAGATATTGGCCGCACAAGTCCTGCAGCCGGCCGCAGTGGGGCGACGGATGTGATGGGCGCCGTTAGCGGGGGCCAATCCGGCGGCGCGGGGGGATGGGCGGGCAAAACCTGCAACCGCGACATCAATGCAAACATGATCGACGGGAAGTATCCTTTCGCAAGCTTGAGCAGGGCCAGGCAATCCCCCCCATACCACTGATGCAATTGTGAGCTCGTATGTCAGTTTGTGCATGCCAGGCATTGATAACATGCATCCATACAAGCCTTTCAACTGCATTGCGGCATCAGGTGATGTATTGTGTGCAATGGATGCCTCACATACGCCTCGCCGGCACAGTCGGCATCGCACATTCGCCTCGGCTACTCTGACCCGGAGACAGTGCATGTTCACTCGTGAGTGAGGGTAATCGCCCAAAGCTGGGGTGTAGCTGCATGCATGTAAATGCGATTGTGGCTTACGGCGCCCGGCCGTATGCATGTTGCTGTCAAGCCAAACTTGCATGTGCTTGTACAAGCAACATGTGTGTGTTGATGCGCCGAAGTTGCAAAGCTTCGCAGTTGTGGCATGCATGCATTGGGGAAGCAAGGAAGCAGATTTCGGTTTTCATCAGTTGGACACACAGAAAATTGTTGTACACTGAGCATGACAGCTGATGTACACTGAGCATGACCCCCATGGTAGGGGGTTTGTGTTTGTGTGTGTGGGGGGAGGGGGGTCGCACCCTCTGGACTCCCGCAAACCAGGGGTCCTCCTCCTGCAGGTTGTCCAGGCGCCTGGCGATGTCCGGCTTGTTTGCCCCGTACATGCACTGAGTGTTGTAGTCGTAAATGTATGTATCCTCCCCCCCAGGTGCAGGCGTGTACTCACCGTAGGAATCCCCATACTCGTTGTCCCCTGCGGCCACAAACGGGGCGCCGCCAGCATCGTCTGTAAACGGCTGCCCCGTAAGCGGCGCGCCGGAGGCAGCACATGGTGCCTCCTCCACCGGCGCCGCGCCTGGTGCACCGACAAACTCATAGTCCGGCTCCGGAGGCTTGGCATTCAAGTAGTCGAGTTCAGCAAACGGTATCCCGCCATCGATGCTGACCGCACGGCCAATTTCCTCGGGAGGGGCGTAGTACAGGTCCGCGGTGGTGCCCAGGGTACCCGCAGTACTGTTTCTCATGCGCACAGCGATGGCCGCCCTCTTTGCCACTGATGCCGGCGGGCACCCCGGCTGCGGGGTGTCATCATCCTCCTCGTAGTACTGGAACAGGCAGTCGCTCATGAGCGCGCTTGCAATAGCGTGGTCCGCGCCGAACACGCCGCCGGCGCCCTCCGGCACCGCCTCCACGTCCACATCGTAGTTCTCGTCATCTGAGCTATAGTACACGCCGAAGCTGTCGGCGGGCGAGGGCAGGTAGTCGTTCATGGACGTCGATACGATGCGGCCCTGGGGCGGCACGGGGGTGTCGGCGAGGGAGACGTTGCGGAAGTGCACGAGGCCGTTGAAGGAGACGTCGACAAGCTCCGCGGTCTGGCGCATGTTGCGGAAGACGGTGTCCGTGATGCTGGCGCTGGACCGCGTGGTGATTTCCAGCGGCGGCGCCCGGCCGCCCCAGTCTGTGATGATGCAGTCTGCACACATAATGGCGCAGGTTGGAGTTGCAACCTTCGGGGTGGGGGTTGGGTGGTGCATGCACTTGCGGCTCCTCGCTTAGTTGCAACACGAATGCATTGGGTATTAGCTGCTAAGCAGCATGGCCATTGTGACTGTTCATATTACCTTGATGAGTGTTGTAGATAAAAAAACATACAACTGATTTGTTTGAATTGACAAAAGGCACGCTGAGAGCAGATGCAATTGCCTGAGCCTGCATACTGCAACCAGCTGCGTCTTCACCCGTGCACACGTGCAGCGCGCCCAGCACTGCCATGAGAATCACATGCACCGTGATCGCACTGCATTGCATGGCATGTAGGCCCGACGGTTCTGTACTCCAGAGCCATGGAGGAGCGCGCAGGGCGACGCACCTGCCTCAATGTCTCACGCATGCAAATTCAATGCACCTGGCTCACGCGGCGCTGTGCTGCACAGCACAGCACAGCACAGCACACACAGCGCGGTATACAACTCCAGGCCATTTCACACGACGCCACAATCCGCTGAGTTCAACAACAGCTCGCGGCGCAGATTGCCTCACACCACAGATTCATGCGTGCAAGCTTCACGCAGACTCGCACACAGTCGAGGCCGCACCTCTGAGGAACACGGCGGTGCTTGTGCCGCTTCCCGCAGAGCGCACGGCATGCACGCTGTGCGTGCTGTGGCCCTGGAACGTCACCGCAGTCGCATGCAGCTCCGTCATCTCGGGGTCATCGTTCCTCAGAGAGTAGTCACTGAATGCGCTGTTGGGGAGCTCCCGGCCGAGTGCAACGAAGGAGGGGACGCGCTGCAGGTACGGCAGCTCCCGGGAGTTGACGTGATGGCGGAGGTAGAGGTTGTCCAGCCACAGGCGGTTGCGCTGCACGGCGATGAAGGTGTCTGGCAGGAGGAGGAGGCACTGGAAGGGACGCAGCGGCAGCAGCGGAGCGTCCCCCGGCTCCGGTTGTGGCAGCTGCAGCGCCAGCGATGCGTCAGGGTCGCTGCAGTTGCCCTGCACACCAGCAGAGTCTCCCTGACGAGTCCCCATCGCAGCATCACCTGATTACATGCTGCGTCCGACACAGCAGCAGCTGCTCCGTTTCAAAGGCCAGCTGTCGCCTCTGTCGCCTCCGACCCGCGCATCCTCCGGTCCGCACTCGGACGCGGTAGCCCGCTGCGTTGTCATGAAATCCAATCTAATACGGCACTGCCAAGCTGGGCTTTGCTTGCAAGACCTAAATATATATTCTTTTGCCACGGCCGAGTGACATGTCGTGGAATGAGAGCAGTCGCGGGCGATGCAGATGACTTAATCGGGAATCTCGTCTCACAGGACATTGTTGTGAGATGTTCATCTCACCTCCGGCGCAGGCTGGTAGATGCGCACATGCATAATGACCTCCAGGTGCTTCCAAGCACGTACATGACCGAATAAGATAAAACGGTCCGGATATTGCATCATCACATAGTCATCAGATTATAATCATTTGTCATTTCGCGTTGTCGAATACCCGGACAGCGATACATTATTTGGCCTTTCAACATCATGGGCCTCAGTCGCGCACTGCTCACCATGTGGCTACGAGGGCGTCGCGCACCAGTCATATCACTCTTCACTAACATCTTCATATATCTCATTATTAAGCACTGATATCATCGTGCATTTAGACGTGCGCACGAACACAACTTAAGATCACATCAAACGACACAGCATATCAATAGTTAGCTACGTCACTGGTCATGGGACATGCATGATGACACATTCATAGTCACACGTCATCAGTCATACTCAGCATGCACATGGTCAACTGTGCACAGGCCATTCGGAGGCACTAAGTCACCTATGCCCCGAACCCGCTACGCGGTGGCCACGCTAGAGTACTACACGAAATTGTTATAAAGTCACATTTGGGGTTAAACTCCGACATGCACGTTATACTCCGAGACGCGCTGTTATCGCACCGGAAGCTACATGCATATGTCAGTGAGCACAATCATACTCGTCACATCATAACGCTGGCACCGAGTCCGGTGTCCATTGCTTGTCAGCCAATCATATTAGATATCCCGCGATTATTAGGGATTCCATTCAGTGTGCTCCACTTTTGTGTAGCACTTTAGCGTGGCCAGCCTTAGCAGGGGTGTCCTGGGTGCATTCCAAACGGTATTTATACCGTGCACTTGCTGGGATTCGTCCTTCTGTTTTCAGAGTTCGAATTGGGGAACCTATTTCCACTCTGTCGTAACACATTTCTGTCTGACACCCATTTTGTTGACCCTGTCTTACTCCATAGTTGATTACAGTCTCCGCACTGCAACGTAAGGCCCTCTTCATCCACGCCAAGTCATATACAGGTGCTCGTCAGCGCCCCGGAGGCTTCTACCTCTCTCGACAGGTATCGGTTTGCTAAGATCTTCTGCCTAACATTTCACACCTGTTGCAGATCTCATCATGTCTGCACCAGAGAGCATTCTAGCCGCGGATTGGGACGTAGTTCACCAGTCCATTATAGACCCTAATGGACCTAATGGAATAGACCTAATGGAATAGAAGAGACCTGGAGGAAACTGTTTGTTGCTGGTCGATTGTTGTTGGTCGTGTCGATTGACCTCGTCCACGGCATGGCAGTCGAGCCCCCGGAGGCTCGGCGCTTGGCATTTGATAATACTTGTTAGGCCATATCTGCAATGCTAGGGTCCCATGGGCAAGCCGAAGCGGAAGGAGCCGTCAAAGGCAAAGCTAAGCGACCTGAACCGCCAGCACGCTTCGCAGTCGCCCGTGCGACCTAGCCTATTGATTACAGACCAACGTAGCATCCTAGATACTAATGAAGTTGTTAACTGCAACAATGGACAGCTCGCAGTCGTGCAGCGCGAGTCACCGCGCGGGTCTCCACAGCCCAAGCGCCGGCGCGCAGCACCTGCCAGCGGGACAGCTACCGAGGCTCATCTCTCTGCAGATACAAGCAAACAGGTAAAATCGGCGCTGAATGGGGTGCCTGGTGAGACTCAGCTCGCCACGGCTGCCCCTCAGCAGCCGCCAGCCACCAGCAACGACCAGCACGACAGGGCTCACGGCAGTGCACAGTGCCACCATCCACCCCCGCCCGTCTCCGCCGACACCCCTTCCCCGCCCCTTCCCCCGCCTCCTGGCCTCGCAGGCGCAGCAGCCAAGCAGTCTGCTACCCGCCGGCCGCATCGCCAAGCCGCAGCAGCCGCCGGCGCACCCCCCCCTGCGCAGGCCAGTGGGGGCACGGGCGGCAACGCCAAGCAGCAACGTGCCCGGCGGGGAGGTAAGAAGAAAGGCAAGGGACGGGGAGCAGGTAGCCAGTCGCAGCGGGCGGGCCCCCGCAGACAGGCCGGGCTCCGTGCGGCTGCATCGGCCCCGCCAGTGCAGCGGGCCAACGCGGCCCCACGGCTGCGCCTGCCGCAGCATGTCCCCCCAGCCGCCCGGCTGGGGTGGGCCGAGTCGTGCACCAGGGTGTGGGAGCTGGTGGCCGACGCGTGCACGCATGCGCGCGGCGACAGCGCGCGAGAGGAGGTTGTTGCCGCTTTCGAGGAGCTCATGCGCCTGCCCATGCGCCTGCTAGCGTACAGCAGGGGGCGGCGCTCTGGGAAAGCGGCGGCAGGGCGGTGCCGCGACTACGCCCTCGGGCTGCCCGTGGAGATGTGGGAGGAAACGCCGCCCGGCCGCTGGCCCGGGAGGCGCAAAGCTCCCATGTCTGCAGATCAGCTGCGGGCGCAACACATCGACAGATGCTTTCGCATCAAGCGCTCCATTCACAAAGCTGGCCGCGGATTGCAGGATGGCAAGCCCGCAGATGCACGGTCCCCGGAGGTCCAAGCCGGTCTGCGCGCATTGTTCCCGCCAGCAGATCCGCCGGTCCCTCTGGAGCCGAACCCGGATGTCCCCGCTCTGTGCCTGACACGGGAGGCGCTGGTGGCGGCGGTGGCCGCCGTGAGCGCACACCATCGGGGGTCGTCGGCCGGCCCGTCCGGCTGGACGTTCGAGATGATCTGCGCAGCATGCCAATCCTCGGACGCAGCCACCGACGCGCTGCTGGCGGTCGTCAACCACATGCTGTCCGGCATGCTGCCACGGGAGACGTTCCTGCTGGACGGGCTCCTCATCGGCCTGGAGAAGCCGGACGGTGGCACGCGGCCGATCGCGGTGGGGGAGACCTGGTACCGGTTCGCGGCAGTGTGCGCCCTGCGCGAGTACGGCCGCGACATCGGAGAGAGCCTGGCGCCGCTGCAGGTCGGCGTTGGCACACGGGGCGGGACCGAGACAGTCGTGCACGGCCTGTCTTCTGCTCTGGCCGAGGGCGCTTCGGTGTTCTCGGTCGACATGAAGAACGCCTTCAACTGCATCGACCGCGCGGCCATGTTCGCTGCCGTGAAGGAGCGTGCCCCGGCGCTGCTGCCCTTCACGCAGTGGGCGTACGGCGCCGGGACCCCGCTGCACATCGCGGGCGCTCCGGAGGACGTCGAGCCGGTCCTCTGCCAACGTGGCGTCCGCCAAGGTGACCCCCTGGGCCCCCTCCTGTTTGCGTTGACCCTGCAGCCTGTCTTGGAGCGCGTCGACGCGTCAGGCGCCGGCGCACCTGTGGTGGCGTACCTGGACGACATCAGCATTGCGGGCGACCTCGCGGCTGGAGCTGCCGTGTTCCGGCGGCTGTGCGTGGAAGCTGACGGCGTGCGCAGCATTGGGCTTGAGGTGAACCCGGCAAAATGCGGCGTCCACAGCGCCGACGCCGAGGCGGCGGCCGCCGTGGCCGCAGAGCTCGGCATTCGGGATCTGCACGCGGGCTTCAAGGCTGTCGGCACGCCGCTGGGCACCCCGGAGTACGTCGCCGAGGTGCTGGACGCGCGGGCGCGCGAGGTCGAGGGCCTCGTCGAGACCCTCGTGCGCATCCCGCTCTCAGTGCAGGCGCAGTTCCTCCTGCTGCGTGTGTCCCTGAGTGTGCGCATGACGCACCTGATGCGGACGGTGCCGTATGCCGTGCTCGAGCCGCACATGCGCAGGGCGGAGGCCGCTGTGTGGCGCGGTGCCGCCGCAATCCTGTGCCTGCCGCCTGAGGTTGCGGATGCTGCTGCCGCGTCTGACAACTCGGCCACTGACGCTGAGACGCGGCGGCTTGCTTACCGGCTGATGTCCCCTGTCAGGCATGGCGGGCTCGGACTGACGATGCTGGTGGACAGCGTCGCTGACGCGGCTTTCCTGTCGGGGGCCGGCACGGCTGAGCGCAACCTCGCCGGCTGCCCGGACCTGCTCCGCCCCCTCCGCGGCCACAGCCGGGGCAGTCTGTTGCAGCGCTGGCAAGGCTTGTTCGACGAGCTGCATGAGCTGCTGGGGTGGGAGGCGGATGCCCGCGACCTGCCGGACGCGTTCGTCTCGGGCAAGCTGCTAGCGGCCCAGCGCGAGGTGGGGCGCGCGGTCGCGGACCATGCGGCCTCACTCGTGCTACAGGGCATCGACCTCGACACGCCGGCCGGCAGGCGGGAAGCGGCGTGGCTCAGGAGCGCTTCGGGGGGGCCTGCAGGCGCCTTCCTCTCCGCTCTGCCGGGCGGCGTTCTCACCATGGGCGACGACATGTTTGTCCTGGCGGTGTGGCACCGCCTGCGATTCCGCGTCCCGACGGACGTCCCCCCCCCTCCGTGCAAATGCAGTGCAGGTGTTGCCGCCGAACCAGACCACGCCATGGTCTGCAAGAAGGTGGCAAAGGAGACCCAGATGCGCCATGATAACCTGGCTCGTGCCTTGCGCCTGGTCGCCTCTTACGCCGGACTGCAGTCTGCCCTGGAGCCGCTCTACCGTGCCCTCGCGAGGGGCGCGGGTGTTGAGCTGAATCGCCGCGGGGACGTCGTCGTGGTCATGCCGCGCCTGGAGATGGCGGCCGTGGACGTCGTGGTCACGCATGCGCCGGCGGCCTCATACGTGGCCGCTGCGGCGCGGGAGACGGGTGCGACGGCGGAGCGGGCGGAGGACAGGAAGCGGGACCGCTTCCGGCGGGACGTGCCTGACCATGCCGCGTTCCGGTTTGTTCCGTTTGCGGTCGAATCGTGTGGCTTCATGGGCAAGGCTGCCGTGAGGTTCGTCGGTCAGTTGGGGGATGTGGCCGCTGCCAGTGGGCGCATCTCCAAAGGCGCGTTTGTCCAGTGGGCGCTGCGGGTGTTGTCGGTGTCATTGCAGCGCGGCAATGCGGATATGTATCGGAAGTCTGGGCTTGTCATCTCTCGGGAGCAAGGGTTGCGATATGATGCGGGCCTGGAGGACGCGATCTTGCCGGACTGAGTTGTGAGTGCGGTTGTAGTGTTCGTGTGTGTGTGGGTGTATGTTGCATTTGATTCGGATGAGATTCGGTTTCAGTGTTTGTTTTCTCCCGTTCACTCTATTATAGACCCTAGTGACGCGATCTTGTCCGTCGACCATCACATGTCCCAGATCCCAGGGATCTCGTCGTTTTCTCGCGAGGACATTGACTATGTTCGTCGAACAACCGGACAGATGCGCTGGTTGGGCACCGTCGTTGCCGAAGCAAGCAAATCCGTCTCGTCTAGCAGTTCTAGGAGTACACTGTTAGCCATGCAGAAAGACGCTAGAATGTTGCTTGTCAACGAGGAGCTTAGTGAAGAACTGTGGCCCTTCAAAACCTTAGAACCAAGGTCTTCGGCACGCACAATTGGTGCAACACTGTCACTCGGTGGCTCGGACACTTGCATGGTTGCATGGGGTCCAGGCCCGGGGCCGACTAGGAATTTGCTTAGCCCTCAGGGCATGTCATTGATGTGCTGGTTAGGCACAAAGTATGCACAGCCACTCTTAGATTTTGTTTATGCTTTTGCCAAGGATGACAGAGCATTCAAAATGCCATTCCTATCCTGCCCAGCTCAGAACGATATGCTTGATATGATCGGGGTGTCGAAGCGCGCCGCTACCCTACGCGCGTCGCCAGCTGTGAACAGTCCCGGCGCGGCAATCGTGCACTTAGCCAAGATAGCCGACACACACCTGCAAGAGATTGTGTACGCCGTATTTCATGCATGCGAAAGTAGGTCGTTTTGTTTGGACTCAATCAAGCTCAAGATCCCATCAGTCAACGTATCAGAAATGGTGAAGTCAGAAGCCATTCAATTCAGGGATTGCTCATCATCAGCTGTCACGCAGGTACAGTCAATCCTGCCTGATCTGTCCTCCTTGCCTGATGTCGAACCAAACTTCATAGACGATCGATCTGCGTCGTGGTTTCGTAGTGCCGAATACACGTTCAAGTCTGTCAAGTTTCCCGCGTTCTCGGGTCTACGAAGCGACCAACTTTCGGAACAACGATGGCACAAGTACCCAAGTGACGCATTGCATGCACGCAAGCACTGCACTCATTTGTCCGAGCGACAAGTCATTCAACATCTCATGTCGTCATTTGATCGCACGGAGCAGCATTTCACAGTCGCACAACACGCTGCAATGAGACCTCACTGTACTGTCCGCCAATGGCTAGAGACCATTCGTGACTTTTACTTCACGAATGGACAATTCCGACATAACATTGAGCAGGCATGGCAGTCATACAACGTAGATGAGTCCGCTGATTTTAATGAATTGATACATCATGTCACAGAGTACTACCGATTGATCTTTATTGATTACCCACATATGCCTGGTAGACAATCACGTATTGACTTCGCATGCATACTGTTCACAAAGCTGCAGCAACTCATGCAACCTCAAAGCACATCAGCCGTCAGCTCGACGCTCACGATGTTCTTACCGCTGTCACAACTGCTGGTTAAGTTTAACGACGAATTGAAACCTGCAATGAATGAATCCACAGAAAAAGCAGACACGGTCGCTACTGCATTCATAGAATGGTCAGTGTCACAACTGTTGCAAGTCCGAGAATCCGCGAACACGGTCAAACGTTTTAATTGTGTTGTTTCGGAAAACCGATTTGATTACGCACGGTTGAAATCGAACCGTAGACATACCCCGCCGGCCGGCAAACGGTTGCAAGCCGCGGCGGCGGCACTGCAACCCCCTAACAGGAACTCTAGTGTGCAGCCACCTCGTCAGCCTAAGGGACCCTCAGCATCTTCAGATAAGCCAGGTCATATCCCTTTCTTGAAAGAGATGTGTCACACCGACAGCCTAGACAAGTTCAAGATTCGGTTCAACGAGTACCGTCAGCTTCCAGGCATCAGACGGTCGCCGGATCTCATAACGGCGATCGAAAAGGAACTCGCGGGCGGCAGCACGGCAGTGCATGTTGCGTTGTCACGCGCAACAGGACCACTACCCCCCTCAGTCAAAGCAACACCCCTCAGCGTATGTCAGGCAATGATGCGCATGACACATTTGCACCCCAAGAAGCAGTGCCCACTCTGCCCAAATGGCAAGGGTCTCAATCAGACGCACCCCATGCATCCTATCAGCGAGTGCCCTACATTCAACGAACTTGTGCCTACAGCGAACCGCGAGGCGTTCTTTCAGGACGCGTTCAACCAGACGCGTCAGATGGTCCCCCTCGCATTGCCTAGCAGCTCGGGCACGCGACAGCAAGACGGCGCCAAACGCGACCGGTATGATCCCAACCGCAAGGGCTCTGACAAGTCCAAGCGGCCACGACATGACACCCAACAGCATATCCGCTGAGAAATCGGCAAGCCGTCCACGTCATGCCCACAGTGGGCGGTAGAGCCACATGTCTTGGCGGAATCAGCACGACCACTTGCTTGTATACACTTTGATTCCCAACTCAAGTCAGGCAGCGACTCCTTGTTTGACATGCATAAGCTCACAGGGAACATCACGATTACGTTACCATGTACTGAAGATGCACATGTAGCACTGCGGCATGTGCATACAATTGACATGAACTCACATAAGATCACATTAGTCATCCCTGCACGCGTGTTTGAATCAAACGCATACACACCATATTTGCGCCGGCACACCATGCCCACAGTGGACGAAGCATGTAACATCTTGCAATACACAGCCGGTGCTGCAGTCCCAGGGAAACAAAAGTACCATATATGCACTCTGGTCACCAATCAAAAAGCATCCATACTGCCTTCTCATAAAGCTGCAGTGGCATACAAATCTGCAGAGTTCATGGATTTAATATGCACTATGCCTGCTCGCATAAATGGTCACATGTGCAAGGCGTTGGTTGACACAGCCGCAAACCACAGCATGATCACCTCTGCGTTCTTGTCACGACACTCAATTGCGTTCACATCAACACACACCACCACAATGGGGGTATCAGCATCAGAAGCAGCGTGTCTTGGTTTCATCAAATTGCCAACCAGAGTAGGAAGACATGTCATAGAGGTCAAGTTCACAGTTGTTGAATCACTACCAACTGCAAGCACAGAGCACCATCCAAACGAAGCACTGTTTGCCCTAGATGTCATATCCACTGTCAACATGCAAGTTAATTTCCAGAGTCCACGCATTATCATCACAGTTCCGAATCCCAAGCAGATATGCAAACAGAAAGGGAAGCTGTGGTGGCATGTGATACATCGAAATCACACCAAGGTCACATCTGAGACAAGTGACCTGGATGATTTCTCAATGACACAGAGAGAAATTAAATCACTCACAAAGAAAGCACGAAAAGGCACACAACCGCTATACATAGCTCACATCAAGCCCACAGTGGAAAACACAAATATGTGCTGTGCTAATAAAAAGGGTTACCTATCAGAACAAAATGCGCCTGCACATCAGCCACAGAGCATACATAACATCCCTCAAGTTGTGCAAGACGTCATCACTAAGCACAAGGCCCCAGGTGGCACATTAGGACCAGCTCCGCCGAACACGAGTGCATCTGGTTTTGAGATGGACATTGACTTACTGCCAGGTGCCCGACCTAGAGCAGCACGACAGTATCGCCTCACACCTAGGGAACAACTCGAATTAGAGAAACAATTACAACACTTAATCACAATGGGGTGGGTAGTTCCATCCGTTTCACCATGGGCATCTTGTGTGTTGTTTGCACCAAAGCCGGGAGGCAAACTCAGACTCTGCATTGATTATAGATATCTCAACGAAAACACAGTCAAGAACACCTACCCATTGCCACGAATTGACGATCTGCTGGACAAACTATGTGGGCACAAGTATTTCTCAGCATTAGACCTACAGTCCGGATATCATCAGATCAAGTTATCAGAATCCGCGGGTCCGAAGACTGCTTTTCGCACGCCCGACGGTCTGTACCAGTGGACAGTTATGCCATTCGGTCTGACCAATGCACCATCTGTATTTCAACAGGCAGTCAATGTAGTACTGAAAGGTCTCATAGGTCACATTTGCTTAGCATATCTCGATGACATCATTGTATTGGCACGATCTGAAGAGCAGCATGCGAAAAATTTAGATATTGTTCTCACCCGACTCAAGGAACATAATTTCTTTTGCAACACAGACAAGTGTCAATTTGCTCTGCAAGAAATTAAGTATCTTGGCCATATCGTCACAGCTGATACTGTCAAGCCGGATCCATACAAAGTGGAGGTTCTGCAGAATTGGCCCATATCAGATCTACAAAAATCACCTAACCACATCAGATCATTCTTAGGACTGGCAGGATATTTCAGGAGATTCATTCCGAAGTTTCCGACATTAGCTGGCCCATTATTGCAACGTGTGAACACAAAGGAACAACTGCCTTGGACTGTACAATGCAATGAATCATTCAACAACATCAAGCAAGCACTGGTCAACGCCACATTCATGCGCCACCCTGATAATGACAAATCATATCACATCTACACAGATGCATCCGATTACGCATACGGCGCTGTACTGACACAGGAACATGAGGGCAGTTTAGCTCCCATTGCATGGATAGGGCGCAAATTGAACAAATCAGAAGAAAATTATTACACGCTCGAAAAAGAGTTAGGAGCAATTGTGTTTGCATATCGACAATGGCGCTGTTACTTGGAAAACAACCAACCTGTGTTCATCCACTCAGATCACAACCCCCTGAGATTTTTACAGACACAGAAGAAGCTAACCGGCAAGCATGCTAGGTGGCTCGAATCACTATCACGCATTGATTGGAGGATCACTTACATTCCGGGCGATGCTAATTATGTAGCCGATGCACTCAGCAGAGCTACACACCTACCTAATACAGAGGTCACACTACACGACGGAGACACACTGTCAGCAGAAACCCCTAGAGCTCACCAGCCCTACCAGGCATTAGCATTAACAAACCTTTTAGTCCGCAGGCCAATCTCACCGGTGGATTTCCCCCCCCTCCAATCATCACAGGCACCATCAAGTGGTCCCACCCAGGCCACCTGCCCACCGGGTCCCCCTCCGGGATTGCCGTGTGCCGTGTCAGCGGCCAATATCAGTTCACCTTCGGCCGGACACATTCAGCCGATCCAGCTGATGGCCGCAGCGTCACGGATCTCGTCAAACGTCAGCGGACCGCCAAATGGCGCACCGCCACCTCAGACCCCAGCACCACAGCGACCGGCCATTTTCAGCAGCTCCAGCAGCCTTCACCGGACAGAGCATCTGCTGCCGGATCCCCAGGAGAAGCAGTTACCACCGCCCCCATTCCTGCCGCCACCAGGCCTGCATCAGAGACCCGCGAACTCGGCGGATCAGCAGATCCAAAGCAGCGAGAAGTCAGCGCAGCCCTCCGAGGAGACGGCCCAGCCCCCTGAACAGCAGGATCTGGTGTTGGATCAGACTTCCTTCGAAGAGATCGGTACGCAATTACAATCACAACATGATGCACATTTGTCACTAGATACTGCCTTGGATGACTTTTGGGATAGGATGCGCATAGGGTACTCACACGACGAAATGTTCAAAAATCCGTCTCCTAAGTATAGATACGATAAACACTTACAAGCATATTTTTTGGACCATAAACTAGTGGTGCCTGACCATGATAACCTCAGAAAACAAATACTGCTGTGGCATCATGTACACCCCTGGCATGCTCACATGGGCATCAAGCGCACACAGGCACTCATCATGGACACATTTCACTGGCCTGACATAAGTACTGACATTGAACATTTCGTCAAGCAATGCCATTCATGTCAGTTAATGAAGTCACCAGGGTGTTCTGACAGCACATTGTCACCTTTACCTGTGCCAACTGCATGCTGGAGAGTAGTAAGTTTAGACATGATCACTCAACTGCCACGCACACAATCAGGGTTTGACTGCATTGTCGTCTTTGTAGACCAGTTCTCAAAGATGGTAAGACTCATCCCAACCGATAGCACATTAGACGGACCCGGCTTTGCCAAGCTATTCTTCATGCACATATATCCACATTATGGCCTACCACTAGGCATATGCAGTGATAGGGGCGTCCAGTGGAACAACAAATTTTTCAAAAGCATTTGTGATCACATGGGCATCAATCTAAAACTGACATTTTCATACCACCCACGGGCAAATGGACAGGTAGAGCGCCTCAACCGTGTGATTGAGGAGGCCCTCCGCCATTTTGTCAGCCCAGCTCATGATGACTGGGACACATTCTTGCCACATGTTGAATTCAGCATCAACAGTGGTAAGAACGCTAGCACAGGGTGTACTCCCTTCCAACTTAACCGCATTACCCCACCATTGTCCCCAACAGCAATTGCATTTAATTTGCCGGAATCACACCGACTGCACACATCTGTACTACATCGCATGTATTATCACTTAGCCAAACAAGCATTGTGTGAGGCAAAACAAAGCATGTGGGCTGGTGCCATCAAAACATCTAGTGAATTTACTGTGGGGAAACCTGTCCTGCTGTCTCTGTCCAAGGTCGCACTACACCACCCATCACTGCGCCGCAAGTTCACAGCACGCTGGATTGGTCCGTGTCAGATACTCGAACTGGTCGGCTCCCGCGCCGCAAGGATCCAACTTCCGGAAACATTACAAGCATTGCGAATGCATGATGTTTTTCATTTTTCGTGCCTCAAGCCGTATAAAGAAGCATATTATCATGAGTGCACGACTGTACCAGACCACACGGCACACACTGATTCTGAAGCAGTGTTTGAGGTAGAAGCGATATTAGATTACCGCCGCACCCACTGCCCTGCGTCACAATCTTCTGTCACAGGCCCCACACGAAGCCCACACTTCCTCGTTCGATGGAAGGGTTATTCATCACAACATGACTTGTGGTTACCACCGAGTGAGCTTAACAGTTGCCTGGAAAAAGTAGCCGATTATCTGTTCCAGAACGCATCCACGGCACAACGTGATATCATCATAGATCAGTTCCCGAAAACATCACGACTTAAGCTCACACACCTGTTACAACGGGCACAACGCACCAGGAGCAATCATCCTGCTGCGCCAACCACCATGTCACGGCCGCCACGGCTCAAAACCCGGACCCGCCGACAGTCAAAGAGGCTGAACACAAGCCCCACACATAAGGCAGCAGTCAGCAGTTTGCGATATTGCAACTGCTGCTCTAGTTTGATTCATTGTGCTGCACCCCGCAGAGTCGTTAAGGAGACGTCCGGACACGATGCCTGCATTACAGGGGAATCTTAGTGGTCGATAGGAGTCGGGGATGACGCAGGGTGACATCGACCTTGCCCTGCCCGCTCCGCCAGACATATTGTTTGGTCCCAGGTGGATTCATACCAACACCTAATCTATTGATATCCAGGCACTTGTTGGATATTCAGGCCTACTCCTCACGCGTTCGTCCCGCGAGGCCGCAACTGGTTTTTAATTTTTTTATTGCCCGTTGCATGGCTCATAATGTCACCCATTCAGGCGCAGGGTGATACGCCACATCATGAGGTTGCGCAGTTATATCCCTTGTGCACAACGATGCATGGATTCTGTCAATTCTGACTACGTCATTATTATGCAGTATCATCCCTCCCGTCTTTCGAAGATGGTCAGCACTCAGGCGACACCAGGCCTATTCACCTGTTGGCACAAGTCAAGAAGTTACTACAAGACATTGGGCAGATGCCAATGTTCGGTGTCAGCATCAATGCCTTCAGAGAGCAGCTGGCACTGCTAATCGAAGCTGACGAAGCAGTCACCGCAGCATCTAATCGCCGCGCTCTCATGTTCACAAATTTCACCAATTGGGCTCTGTCCAGCAGGGGCAGAGTCATAGGTACATATATGGATGACCTAATCTGTGAGTTTTATCAATCATAACCTTCTTTATTATCATGATCAGATTCCTTCTCTTTCTTTCTTCTTTTTAGCCGATGTAACCTCATTGCAGGGCAATCGCGGCCTGGCACCTGTTACAAGGCCCAGAGTCGCCCCCACCATGTGGGCCATCCAAGAGTCAGTGTCACGCACATCAGCTTGCTTGAACACTCTGACCACATATCTGCCTTACACCTGCATATGCCTTCACCTGCATATGCTGATTGCGATATTCACAAGAGCAAGGGTATGATGCATGACTGCATTAGGTCCACCTGTCCTTTCACCAGCCTTTGCATTTTTTGGTCGCTCGCCGGCATCGCTCCTCTGTTAAGGGGGGAGGTGTTGTGAGATGTTCATCTCACCTCCGGCGCAGGCTGGTAGATGCGCACATGCATAATGACCTCCAGGTGCTTCCAAGCACGTACATGACCGAATAAGATAAAACGGTCCGGATATTGCATCATCACATAGTCATCAGATTATAATCATTTGTCATTTCGCGTTGTCGAATACCCGGACAGCGATACATTATTTGGCCTTTCAACATCATGGGCCTCAGTCGCGCACTGCTCACCATGTGGCTACGAGGGCGTCGCGCACCAGTCATATCACTCTTCACTAACATCTTCATATATCTCATTATTAAGCACTGATATCATCGTGCATTTAGACGTGCGCACGAACACAACTTAAGATCACATCAAACGACACAGCATATCAATAGTTAGCTACGTCACTGGTCATGGGACATGCATGATGACACATTCAAAGTCACACGTCATCAGTCATACTCAGCATGCACATGGTCAACTGTGCACAGGCCATTCGGAGGCACTAAGTCACCTATGCCCCGAACCCGCTACGCGGTGGCCACGCTAGAGTACTACACGAAATTGTTATAAAGTCACATTTGGGGTTAAACTCCGACATGCACGTTATACTCCGAGACGCGCTGTTATCGCACCGGAAGCTACATGCATATGTCAGTGAGCACAATCATACTCGTCACATCATAACGCTGGCACCGAGTCCGGTGTCCATTGCTTGTCAGCCAATCATATTAGATATCCCGCGATTATTAGGGATTCCATTCAGTGTGCTCCACTTTTGTGTAGCACTTTAGCGTGGCCAGCCTTAGCAGGGGTGTCCTGGGTGCATTCCAAACGGTATTTATACCGTGCACTTGCTGGGATTCGTCCTTCTGTTTTCAGAGTTCGAATTGGGGAACCTATTTCCACTCTGTCGTAACACATTTCTGTCTGACACCCATTTTGTTGACCCTGTCTTACTCCATAGTTGATTACAGTCTCCGCACTGCAACGTAAGGCCCTCTTCATCCACGCCAAGTCATATACAGGTGCTCGTCAGCGCCCCGGAGGCTTCTACCTCTCTCGACAGACATGGCATACGCAACAAATGCACACGCTGACAAGGACAGAACGACATCAGCATTCCACGACCGCAGCTGTAGCCACGGCAGGCATGGAAGGGGCATCACACAGTCAAACCACGCCACAGTGACGGTCACCGCAGGCGTGCTACGGGCGTTGCTCACCCGGATTGACCTCGTGTTAATATCCACCATGAATATCGCCAGCGCATCAAGCTGAATCTGTGCATCGGACTCCGCCCCGGCTCCCGTGACGCTCTCACGGAGGGGCGTGAGGTCGAGGTGGGCGCGGATCTCGATGTCCAGGGCCCCTTGCCGAATCGCC
Source organism: Ulva prolifera (assembly GCA_023078555.1). Classification (NCBI taxonomy): domain Eukaryota; kingdom Viridiplantae; phylum Chlorophyta; class Ulvophyceae; order Ulvales; family Ulvaceae; genus Ulva; species Ulva prolifera. The sequence continues at coordinate 7,764,047 of CM041200.1, read as the reverse complement.
TGCGCAAGCTCGGGCGCGGTGGACACCACTGCGATGCTGGCAGGGCGGAGAGCAAACGCTGGAGGTGAGGGGGGTGCCGGTGGTGGGGGCGGAGGGAGCATGGAGCCCTGCGCAGTGCTTGCCATAGCAGACCCTTCCAGAGATACAGGGGGGCTTGGGGGTCCTGTAGGGGGGCCAACTGGGGGCGGCCAAGTGGGGGACGGCCAATCGACACTGCAGCCGCTTGCTTGGCTAGTTACCTAGATTGAACAGCAGGCATATGGGTGGGACGAGATACTCACGCCACGGAGTTCTACATCAGTGAACCACCTGGCCGCGGGAATCCTGCGTGGGCAGGGGTTGCGGTATGATGCGGGCATGGAGGACCCGGTCCCGCCGGAGTGATGCGTGTGTGCGTTCGCTGCTGTAGTGTGGCAATATGTCGAGGTGGCCGTCGATTTGGAAGAAGCCCTGTTGCTGTTTTTGTTTTCCTTTCAATCTAGAATGGGGGCGGGGGGGCGGGGGGGCTGCTCCCGAGCCTGAGCCTGCCCAGCTCGCGCTGAAAGGCTGCGCTGGCGACTGTCACGGGTTGAGAACTGGCCGCCAGAGCCCAGGTGAAGGAGCTCCCTGCCTTAGAAACAGCATACATCATACATCATGGACAAGCGCTGCAAATACTTGAAGAGCATGACTGTAGCGCCAGATGCAGCGTTGTGACATCAAAGGTGACTCGATGGTGTGACGCCTCCGATTTCGTTGCGGTACTACAGTAGCACAGAAGACCGGATGGCCATACGGAACGCGCATTACTAACAATCACAATGCAAGAATTCAGTGGAGCAGTTGTAGAAGCTTTTCGAAGTGTTGGCGAAACGCACCGCCTCCGAAAGGTGTCAAGGCTCAATATGCATTCTGGGAGCTTGCGTTGGGCTTTACGCACGCTCACCGACAGCAGGAGCACAATGATCTGCATACCTAAGCAGTCTTCATAAGCATAACCTTTGTATGGGCTCGTTATCCGTGCGAGTGGATCCTATGAGGACACGGCGGATGAGCTTCCGGACAGTCGCGCGGAGCGACTTGAGTGTGAGTTACAGAAGAGGGAACGGAAACAGACAAACGCAACAAAAGAATTGCATCCGAATCAACAACCCACACGCGGCCACACTACAGCAGCGACTTCCAACTGGGTGTCGATTGCACCTCCGCTAACAGTTCGTCCCGGGTCCAGTAGTCCCAGGTACGCCACAGCGACAGTCTAAAGCTCTATGGCAAACCCATTATAAGTACTGTTACATCCCATTATAAGTATGCCAGGTTGTTCGTATCGAGCCGTCTTTGCACAATGCAGGTTCTAGCACGGGAGGTGCTGCACCGCTTGACACAGGGGGTCAACCACTCCCGCTACATGGTGGGCCCACCTACGGCGCGCAAGATCGGCTGCGATTTTGGCCGCTTGGGGAAGACTTTGGCTATTGTCTATGTTGAATGGGGATTCGTAGTGTGTCATATCGCTGTTGGGGAGTCTCCCCATCGCAAACCCGGGTTTTGTCGAATTTCCGCGCTTTTCCCCAAACGAGGGTCGTTCATGCCCAAACGTGTGCCATTGCATCGAGAACACGTAGCACACTCAAAATATGCTATGATACTCACCGGGTTATGACATATTGCTTCTGTCACATTTGTGGGTAGCGTTCGGCAAGTGAGGCACTATTCAACGGCGCGCTAGCTGATCGGGCCGACATGGCGGGGCGCTCACGCACTGGTCAGGCGACATGTCAGCATTGATTGGCAGCATATTGCGTGTTGAATATTGCGTGTTGAATATTGCGTGTTGAAGGACCCTGCCTCAATTTTATGTGCAATGGGGAATGCCCATGTTTTGTAATGCACCGTCACATCTACACCTTATTTCACAGCATGTCACTCTAATGATACCGCAAATGCGCATCAATGATGTATCCACCGTGTATCCAGCATCCGCCGCTCTATTGAAATGATTCATTAGTGTACAATGGCGAGGCATGATCACAGCAGGCCAGAGTAACTCAACACGTCTCCAGTGACACTATGCAAAAGATGATAAGCATACCTACGCTGACGTCTTTGTTGAGAAGTACACACCTAGCAGGTGGACTGCAAAGTTCCGGATCATGCTCCATCACAAGGGCCTGTCAGGCCTGTCACAGGAATCAAGATACTCATGCGCCCCATGCCGATATCAAACGTTCTACGAGAGTGACGATCAATCACGATCAGGCAGTGAAGCTTTGATATCTCGTGTATAATTCAGTTTGAGCCACTATCCCATGCTACACACAGATCGCAGGTAGGACGCCCTTGCCGGATATCCAGAGATTCAGACCTATCCAGCATTATTAGAGGGAGTAATACGACTCAAATTGCATAGCGTGCGTCACTGTGTGGCCAGCCTCCAGGAAACTCAGCCGTATACAGCTTCATGAAGCCTCACCAACGAAAAAAATGCACATACAGCTTTGCGATCACCAACAAGAGCTTTAAAGAGCTCATTTTAAAAGCGTTTGGGGACGCCTGCGAAAGTTTGGGGAGGTTTGGGGAGGCGACTGAGCGTCTGGGCCGGTTGGGGAGCCAGCGTCGCGAAAGGCCGATTTTCCCCAACCAGACGAGCCATATGGACGATCATGGGCCATTTTCCCCACCCGAGTGAGATGACAAACTACGAATCCCCATTCAACATAGACAATAGCCAAAGTCTTCCCCAAGCGGCCAAAATCGCAGTCGATCTTGCGCGCCGTAGGTGGGCCCACCATGTAGCGGGAGTGGTTGACCCCCTCTTGACACCATGATGATATCATTGTTTGTTTTCAGTGTTTGTTCTCTCCCGTTCACACTTTTGTAACACCATGATATCATATGATATCATACACCATGATATCATATGATCTCATTTGGAAGATATGCGTCAACTGCTCTACGAACGTAAGCTAGGGGGGTTGGCACTCGGTCTGCATGCACGTCCACCGGGAGCGCGGGCACCTCAGAACGCTCTGGAACACGCTTTAAAGAGCTATAGACTGAGTAGAACAACCTGAACCGGTATTAAGCATATTGGGCGAAACAGGTGTGAATGCCCAGCGAAACGAGGGGTTCTTGACCAAAAGTGCTGTTTTGCCGAGCACGGCTCATATGGCGTCAAACGTCGCCCAGCGCATGCCCATTGTGCTCGGTGGGCCGAGAACACCTCGAAAACACCATAATATGTGTCACTGGTGATCATTGATCAGTCAGCTGACTTGATGGCACGGGTCGCGACGACTCGTCAGCGTGGCCACGGCGAGCGATCAGCTCGCCGGGGCTGATCACCACGATTAGGCATATATTGCTGAATAATATGTCTGTTATCTCTACAAAGCATTTGTGTCAATCGGCCGGAACAGGTTGATGAGGACACCATCCTGGCTTCGAGCTGAAAGCTCGATATCCAGGCTCAACCAGCGCGAATTTTACGTGTCACTTTCCGATCAGTACCTGGCCACTAGGCAAGAAGCAGTCCATTACTGGCCGTGGTCCACTGATTCTGAATTCACAAGACGGAAAGGCTGTGCTGAGGCCACGCCTTCAGCATTGATCTGGCGTGCAGTGCACAATGTCATGAGAGTGACGCACAACGCACGCTGCTTTGGTTTTTCTCATACCATGAAGTAACAGCTCTGTCTCACTGCGATACATGACCTGATGCATCAGACCTGTGTGGTGCACGTTCACAAACATGTCAGCACGCCTACATGTGCTCACACCTGGAGTGGCTTGCAACAAAACATAGCTGACTCCACACCGGACGCGACAATTGATAAGTCTCCGATTGAAAGACGCAGCAGCATCATATGGACTCATGGCATCTACACACGTATCTTGTGTCACACAGAAGCAGTTTAATTGTCACACAACTGGATGTTTCCAGTGTCACACGACCCGAGCAAGGTTTAGCTCGTAAACCACCCAGCCTGGGATACTGATGTGAGCAGCCAGCCATATACTGCTAAGTCAGTCTGTGATTAGTGTGTTGCTCACTGCACAATGCTTCCTGAGCAATCCAGGCAGCGCAATAGCATGTACATCAGCAGGAGAGCTCAATACTTGACATCACACTTCTATGGTGCTTGTTTCGTGCAGTGTCGCTTCCAAGAAGGCTGCAGGTGGTGTGCAGCAACCCATACATGTCAAAACTGCTGCTGAACCGCCCACAGCACCACCAAATACCAAGACAACCTCGTTATGGGCCATGTATAACTATAATGGATGTTCTGAGCCCAATGGGCGAGCACTGGGCAGCGTTGGGCAAAACTTGTCTTTATGCCCAGCCATGCATACGATTCTGACGGAAAAGTGCGACTTTGCCCAGCGACTTGAAACAAAGATACAGTGGCACCCAGGAGGCTTTAATTAGTCTGTAGACGTTCCCAGCGCTTTCCAGAGCGTTCTGAGGTGCCCGCGCTCCCGGTGGACGTGCATGAGGGCTGAGTGCCCACCAGTGTTCGAATTTTCAACTGACCATCATTATGAATTGTCGGAGGGCTAGCCGACAGACGTTGGCAGATAGTTTTTTTTGTGTTGGGCGTAGCCGACGAAGCCACCTTGGTACGTGATTATGTGTCGTTGGTGATCACGGAGTTTTACACATTTGCCACTGTCACTACTTCTGGCTCGGACCCAAATAACGACCGCGCACAGGTGCCATTTCATATCCACAAGCACAACCTGTTTTCCAGAAATACATGTACAAGCTATACATCTGACGTAGCTCTTTCTTGAGTCAGCTCCACCGGGTGGTTCCACTCGTTCCAAGTATCGCCTGTAGTTTGCAATGTCGTCACGGCGTCGTCTGGCAGCTTGTTTCTTCCCATATTCGCCAACGTCCTCGACATTCTCCTGATCCGAATCATCATTGCCATCAGTAACTTCTTCAGTTTGCGGTTGGCTGGCTGCTTCTTGCTTCTTGCGTATGTGCGCTTGGCGAGTCGACGACGGGTCCACCGGCCTGCCAAGCTTTTGGCGAGTCTCCAAGTGGACGACCTTGTTTGCGCCACCAAAGAAACTAGAAATTGAATTGCAAAGAGGTCTCTTCGTACACTGGCTGCGCCCCGAGGACGGACCAGCTTGCAGCGAGCTAGACGGGCTGAAGGCGTCGTGCTCCATGCTGACGCACAAACACGCAATGCAGCCTTGCTCAGGTTACAACTTTTACCCGCCACTCGTGTCAAAACGTTTATATGTGTGGCGAATCCTAGCCGCTCATAGTCTCGATTCAACTTATTTATTTGGCGGTGGCTAGCCGCACAAACAGGTCAAAATCTTTATATTTGGCCGACCAAATGTTGGATTACTTATTTTTGAGCGGCCTCTAAACGACAGCTTCCCCAATATTCGAACACTGGTGCCCACCCCCCTCGTAAGCTGCAGACATGTTCTGGACATGGTTACAAAAGAGGAAAGGGGTTCAGAAGAACACAGCACACGAATTGCTTCCGAATTAGCGTTCATACACAGCGTGCACAGTGTTCACAGCGTTCACGCACATGTGTGTTTCAAGGACAAAGCCGGAGCGGCCGGTAGCACCGCCAGGCGTGGATGGCATAGTTGAGCAGAGGGCGTTCTTGTGAGTCTCATGATGCTCGCACAGGTCATATGGTGCACTGTGCGGGCCGGCATGGCGGGTTGACTGCCCTGAGAACAACCATTATCGCGCAGCCTGTGGCGGGTTCGCTGGCCAGATCTCGGATCCATGATAGCAATATGGTGCTAGATAAGTTTTCGAACGCCGCCGTGGACCGGGCGACTGTAGAGAGTTTGATATGCCACCGGGCTGGTACGGAGTCTTGTACCGGCGAGAGTTTGTGGAGACACAAGGCAGTTGGTGTTCTGTTGTCTGTAAAATTTTCAGAGATAAATCAGGCGATCTGTGTAGTTGGGCCTGATTGCGCTCTCAATAGGCTTGGCTGCCACCCGGGGGTGCAGCACCGCACCCATAGACCGCTCTGACACCCCCGCCGCACGGGCCACAGCTGCGCAACAATCCTGTCCTTTGGATGCAAACAGCACAGTTTGCTTTAGAGTCTACGGGGCTTGATTGCTGTGCATTCCGCCGGGCAGTCTGCGGGTGGGCCTGATGATTCACAGAGTTGAATGGCACCATTAGCATTTTCCTGACCGCAGGCCATCCGGCCTGAGCGGTGAGGTGCCCCTCGGGGACCCCGCCCGCTTGACGCCACCAACCGATGTACTGAGGTAGAAAGTTCACTGGTTGATGCTGTATTACATGAACATCACGGACCGGCATAACATGTTTCGGCCTTGCCAAATGGCCTCATCAGACGCCTGCGTGGGTCAAGCACCCAACACCGAACCAGTTCGCAAGTTCCCTAATATTCAATCCTCTAGAGCGCGACTGGTGGAGACTGGAAGAAACATCCAGATACCAGAAAACCGACACGAGATAACTGAAATCTGGCAGAGCAAACGAATCTCTTCCGAATCAACGGCGCCATCGATATCAGGGAGCATCTGTATTGTTGTTGACTTTGTGCGGATATCCGGATATGTGGTCACCGCAGCAGCAGCAGCGTGCCTCTGTGCTCTACATGCAGAGCTCTGTGCGCACAGCTCTGCCTCCTTCCCGCCTTGAGTGACGGCCGCAGGCTGGCAGTAGCAGCAACGCCCCAACCAGTGCACAGCCATGATAAGCGCTGCTAGAGCCAATTGCAAGCAACAAGCTGTGTGTTGTTTCGGCCATTCGCGTTGGCAGCTCTTGCTCCTGCACCCACTACTAGTGGGTGGCACTAGTAGTGCCAACAGCGCTGTTGCACGTGCATGCACTGATAAAAGCGCATCGTCTTTGCCATGGTTGGATGCATGGTTGTGTGTACATGTTTCCCCTCCACCCAGCACGCAGTTCGCCTTACCCGTACTGCTGGCAGCTACATTCTCATGGGGAGTTCGGCAGTACACGTTCTCTCTGGAGCCTGCCTCAATTTTACAACATGCATACAATTGGTTGATGACGGTATCAAAGCTACCAGCTCCTTTTCCGGAGGTCGCGGGTTCGATTCTGCGTGCGCTTTGGGGGTGCATCTCGGAGATGTGACTTGATGGCCGTGCTTGACCACCTCAGCAAAATACGAGGCCCTGTGAGTTGCGTACAGTCGGCTGAGGGGGTTTCCAAGTGGTTTAACCCTTCGGCGTATGTGGTAAAGCAAAGTAAATCTGAATTTACTGAGCTGTTTCCTGAAGCTGACATTGACAACTCCGAATTGACGGGACCACATTTGCCGAAGGGGTAAAGAGGTCCCGATAACCGGCGTGCTGTGATCTCACAAAATTTTCTGCAGCATCCCGGATGCCCCCGGGGCCTTCCGTGTAGCTGCCTCGGCATTATACTCTACACGTGTAAGTATACGTACTAGTGTAGAGTATGTTGCGTGTAGAGTACTGTGGCACTCTCAGAGCTACTCTTTGATGACTCAACCGGATTGATGACCGTATCAACAGTAAACAAAGCTGGACACCTCATACGGGATTCAGAGTGGTCAAGATCTGGCCTCCGGGCTGACGTGTTGAGTACGAGCCGGTTGGGCGGCATCTGGTCTGTGAGCAAAATTGACCTGCTGCGTGTGCTTCAAGCTCGCACATCGTCAACTTCACGGCTAGCACAACAATATTGTACAATACTAGTCAATATTGACCCAGGAAGTCAAGTGTCTTGTAGTTCTTGCAACAGAGCCTCGTCCCCTAGGCCTGATCATGAGAGGGCATCTTCGACGCACTACCCATCCCAAGCGCCGTGCCTGAATACCACGTGCCCTCAATAGGCTACCATCACTGACAAGTCCAATACCAGTCACCTACTCTGACTCTGGCACATTGGCAGCGAAGAGCCTGGTGCAGGTGGTGTGAACGTCCCGGAGCGCATGCGTGCAGCAGGCTCCCGCAGCAGCAGCTGCAGCACCGGCGCATGGAGCTTGCCGAGCTGCTGCTGCACCCTCCCACGGCAGCGGCCCCTCTCCCGCCAGCCTCGACATGACCTGCACCAATCTCAGTGAAGCATGCTTACCGTGTATGCGGCTGCCGTCAGCATGTGTTTGAAATGCATGTTCACACACGCGATCTTGAAGATAACGAGATCTCGAGATAAGGCACATCACGCCGCCCGCAAGTGTGGACAATGCATGCAGAGGCACGCTCCACAGCACCTCCAGCTCGTGCGGAAGCAGTCACACGACAAATCAGGCCAATTGCCCCAAAAACGCAGGAACAGAAAGAAATCCTAGATGGCAATGTCCGTGGCAGGCAGAGTTACATAAATACGCGTATCTTTCGATTTCGATACGTTTAAAACGCGTTTTTTATGCTTACGTACTTTATCAGCGTACAGTACACGCGTACGTTTCGGACTTGAGCCATTTCGGAGAGCCCGGAGCCCGGCACTGTGGTGCACCTCTAGCCACAAGGCCAAAGAAGGTCTTGAACATCCTTTGCATTGCATGATGAACCTGAGTAACCTGATCATCTGATTGACTGCTAGTTCATTGTATTATTCTCTGCACTCGTGTGCCTATTATAAGCACAGATGAGTGTCTTCTTCCGTTCACTCTTTTTTAACAATTTCTCCTGTCTGAGATGACAGTGACAGTGGCACTTTCAAGTCTGGCCATCACGGGCTTGGTGCCTCTGGCGCCATGTCTTGCAAGCCAGCAATGTAGCCTCTACAGCGTACTTTTCAACCCCCCCTGATTAGAGCCAACGTACCATACGCGTATTTGTGCTTAACGTACTTGATCACGAAACGTACCAATGCAACTCTGGTGGCAGGAGGACAGCCAAACACAAATTATCTGTGACAATGACAGATAATCACAGTAGACTAGAAAACAACTGCATGAGAGACACACAACCACTACATCACACATCCGCCAAAAGGCGCAGAAACAGATCCCTGCCCGCGTAGAAATCATCCTCCAGGATGCCAGGGTGGAAGGCCAGAATTGCTCTGCGCGTGCGCGCAACCGAGAAACCGAGGTGTGACACGTCGAGCCAGATGGCGAGAAAGCCGGCAGCGTGGAGAAGACCGTCTAGGGTAGCGGAGGTGTTGTCGCGGAGCCGCGCACACATTCCCATCACCCATGCACGGAAAAAGACACGGCCGGCGCGGACCATGGAGGGAAATTTCATTTTAAGAAGGTGACGCGCGGAAGCGGGAGGTGCTGTAGGTGGGCAGCGAAATTCTTCGGGCGGAAGAGCAGGTGGATGTCGGTGGTGTCGAGGATGATCCGGTGCTCCAGGATGTCGATGATGCGGCCTTCAGCGGTCTCCTCGCAGAACATGCCAGCGGGATACGCGGCGTAGACGGCGGTTTTCACGGCGGTGTACAAAGCAAGCTCCTCGAAACAAACGATGACAACCCCATCATCGACATATCTGAAACCTGCAATGTGTTGGGTCACCTGTGGCCTAAGACGAGCATGCATGCACCGTTCAGCGGCGATGCACACAAGCATGGCCATTGCCGGAGATGTATACCCACCCATAGCGGCGCCACGGGTCTGCTTCAGTACCTGCTCGCCGGCCGTGACAAGTGTGTGGCGCATTTCGAAGAGAAGGGCAGGGAGGAGGAGGGGGAGGGTGACGCGAGTGCATTCAGGGGGGGTGGCGGAGCGGCCTGTGGACGGAACCACGGCGCGTCGACGCAGGTGGACGTCCCAGGTGGTGGTGTCGCAGACAGTGGTGTAGCTGGCGAGGCCCTGTTCGGCTGCGGCGGCAATTGCGTCATGCGGAAGTTCTGTGAACATATTCTTCACGTCGAAAGCAAAGGCGCGTCGATGTCCGGTTGTGTGCTGGAACTGATGCGTCGCCGCGGCGAGCTTGCTCTTCAGCTCCTGCGTGCTGGTGCTGTTGAAGTGGTCCAGGAGGCGGCCGATGACGCGGACGATATGTAACTGATCGCCTCTGCGTTGTGAAAGTATGGCGCTTCCACTCGCGCTTGCATTCGAATAGGTATCGATGAGTAACCACGATCACATGGGCCCATCATAACGTAAGCACCACATGACGCCTGTGATCGCTCTAACATGACCGTAGCCACTGAGATTCATCCAGCCCTTGAGGATTGTGAGGAATCATATGGGAGGAGTTTTAGGCTCCCGGGATGGTTAGTATAAATAACACGGACTCTATCATGTCCATGCATGTTCCTGTGATGGTATTGTAACGACATGACTTGGATGGCCTACAACGGTTGCATTCGCATGCTGTTGGCTAACAAATTGTCCTGTGTGTCCTGTGTGTCGTGTATGTGTGTAGTTACAAAGGACAGAGGCACCGAGCCGTTTCTAGAAATCCACTCGCAAATCCACTCACCCATTCATGGCACAAGGCCGGGCACGAGCGCGTACCACAGCCCTGCCGGTGATGCCAGCCAAAGATTGAATCCCCGCACGGAGCACACTAGCATTCCCTCTGCACAACGCCACACTCGACCGGCGCAGAGCATTCGTCACAAACAAACCACGGTTCGCAACACCACACCGAGATGCAACCAGCGCCAGCCGATTCACGTGATCCATAGCAGGCTGTCCCAAGCGACTATGCGTTTCATGCAAAAACGGCACAAAGCTTTGTGCATCAGGTCATGTAACAATGAGCATTGCGTTTCTGCACGTCTCGCGTCACCGCAACACCCCCGTCATCCTAGGCCGCCCGGCCGTAGTAGGTATCAGCACAGGGATTCACAATCGACACATCTCCTATGCACAAACGGTCATCTGGCGGCAAAAACATGATGTCCCCCAGTTTCTCTTGGGCCACCGCCTTGAGCACCTGCTCCAGCCCCTCCGCCTGTGCGGCAGCAGCCTGCTCCCCAGGCCCCGCCGTGTCCAGCCCACCTTGCACCGCCGGCGCCGCCGACGTCGCAGCCCGCGCAGCATCCGGCGCCGGTCGCCCCACATGGGCGCTGTGTCCAGCATCGGCATCGGCGGCCTGATCAGGCGTCGGCGCCAGCGCCGCAGCCTCGCGCGCGGCCCTTGTGTGTGTATGTATGTGTTGCTGTTGATTCGGTTGAGATTCGGTTTTCGTGTTTGTCTTCTTCCGTTCACTCTTTTTTAACAATTTCTCCTGTCAATTTCAAATTCTGTAGACATTGTTCGAACAATCCTGGATCGAACAATGCTGGATCCAGGCATCTGCCGCGAAGACAGCACGCGTTAGGCTCGAGTCAATATATAAGCTGTACGTGATCTTATTGATACCTTTGATGGAATCGAAGATTTTGGATTAATCTCTGTCGCGCTAGTGAAATGTGAGGTCAACTGCCTCCTGTCACAATGCATGCGCACTCGCCTGCGGGCAGCAGTGTGGTGACAGGTGCAACCATGCACGATCGATCCGCGGATCGCAGTGCAGGGGTAAGCCGCCAGCGGGATTGTCCCGGAGTAGTGAGGGAGATCCTGCAAGGATCTCCAGCCGTAATCTTGACTATTCAGTGTGCATGTATGGCTGTTCACACAAAGAGCTGTAACCTTTCTCTCTACTGTTTCACGGTACTAGCACTCGCCCTTAGCATCTCTCGGTTCTACCTCTGTGCACAGCAGGTATGAGATGCTGGCTGTTCTGACCTGACCTGCATGAGGACTGCGCATCCGACCTGCACAAATGATAGCATTTCTACACCTCATTTGTGTTCTACACACCTCCGGGCCAAAAGCTTAGCTAGCCTGAAAATCCACGCAGACGCGGCACCACGGCACCTGTACACCCCGTCGTCATATCCACGTTGCCATGAGGCGTGGTAAGTTGGCGCTACCGTGGTACCATGCAAAAAAAAAATTGGGGGGGGGGGGGGGGGGGGGGGGGGGGGGGGGGGGGGGGGGGGGGGGTTGCGATGGAGGGAATAGGTGGGCTTGCACTAATGAACCTGGATGATGTGACATGTGCTAGTAGGGCTGAGATGGAGGCCAAAGTTGACCGCTTGACTGAACTGCTTACAAGAGGACTTGATGCAATGCGCGTAGAGTTTATTTGAAATTTACGCATATGCATCTTGCTTTTTTCGAGTGCAGTTGCTAGTGATAGCTTTCTTCCGTGCATGGTAAGGGACGAGCGAATGCGCAGCGTAAGCCGCCCGTTTGCGAGGAGCCCCTCACTCCACGCATAAAAAATAAGTGCACCTGACACCCCAGGCAAGTTTAAAAGTCAGAGCGGGTACTCCGATGATAAAATTTAGAGTGACCCTGACAGCCCGGGACAAAGAAAATATTTTGTACACCACTGGTCCAGCGTGTGAGCTGATGCCCGCTACGAGGCAGCTTCTGATTCGCATGCTCTTCATCGCCTCGCAGGAAGCGGAGTGCACCAGGCCTAGGGCTTCGGCGGGCGGATCGATGGGAGCCTGCCTGTCCGCTTTGCTGGGTGGCCTGGGGGGGCTGGAATCGCAGGCGGTGGCACACCACCAGGACAAACATGTCGTCGCCCAGGGTGAGAACGCCGCCCGGCAGAGTGGAGAGAAAGGCACCTTCCGGCCCCACCGATGCGCTCCTGAGCCACGCCGCTTCCCGCCTGACAGCCGGCGTGTTGAGGTCGATGCACTGTAGCTGGAGTGAGACCGCATGGTCCGCGACCGCGCGCCCCACCTCACGCTGGGCCGCCAGCAGCTTGCCTGAGACGAACTCGTCCGGTAGGTTGCGTGCGCCGGCCTCCCACCCCAGCAGCTCATGCAGCTCGTCGAACAAGCCCTGCCAGCGCAGCAATAGACTGCCCCGGCTGTGGCCGTGGAGGGGGCGGAGCAGGTCCGGGCAGCCGGCGAGGTTGCGCTCCGCCATGCCAGCCCCCGACAGGAAAGCTGTGTCAGCGATGCTGTCCACTAGCATCGTCAGTCCGAGCCTGCCATGCCGGACGGGGGACATCAGCCGATAAGACAGCCGCCGCGCGTCAACGTCAGTGGCAGAGTTGTCAGATGCGGCAGCAGCCTCTGCAACCTCAGGCGGCAGGCACAGGATCGCAGCGGCACTGTGCCACACAGCAGCCTCATGTGTGGCTCGCGCACGGCATACGGCACCGTCCGGATCAGGTGCGTCATGCGCATACTCAGGGGCATACGCAACGGGAGGAACTGCGCCTGGAACTGAGACGGGATGCGCACGAGGGTCGCGACGAGGCCCTCAACCTCGCAAGCCCGTGCGTCCGGCGCCGCGACGGCGTACTCTGGGGTGCCCAGCGGCGTGCTGACTGCCTTGAAGTCGGTGTGTAGATCCCGAATGCCAAGCTCCGTGGCCACAGCGGCCGCCGCCTCAGCGTCAACGCTGTGGACGCCGCATTTGGCCGGGTTCACCTCCAGCCCGATGCTGCGCATGCCATCAGCTTCCACGCACAGCCGCCGGAACACGGCAGTTCCAGCCGCGAGGTCGCCCGCGATGCTGATGTCGTCCAGGTACGCCACCGCTGGGGCGCTGGCGCCCGACGCGTCTACGTGCTCAAGGACAAGCTGCAGGGTCAACGCAAACAGGAGGGGGTCCAGGGGGTCACCTTGGCGAACGCCACGTTGGCAGAGAACCGGTTCGACGTCCTCCGGAGCGCCGGCGATGTGCAGCGGGGTCCCAGCGCCGTACGCCCATTGCGTGAAGGGCAGCAGCGCTCCTTCACGGCAGCGAACATGGCCGCGCGGTCGATGCAGTTGAAGGCGTTCTTCATGCCGACCGAGCACACTGAAGCGCCCTCAGCCAGAGCAGAAGACAGGCCGTGCACGACTGTCTCGGTCCCGCCCCGCGTGCCAACGCCGACCTGCAGCGGCGCCAGGCTCTCTCTCGATGCCGCGGCCGTACTCGCGTAGGGCGCACATAGCCGCAAACCGGTACCAGGTCTCCCCCACCGCGATCGGCCGCGTGCCACCATCTGACTTATCCAGGCCGACGATGAGCCCGTCTCCCGTGGCAGGCTGCCGGACAGCATGCGGTTGACGACCGCCAGCAGCGCGCCGGTGGCTGCGTCCGAGGACTGGCATGCTGCGCAGATCATCTCGAACGTCCAGCCGGACGGGCCGGCCGATGACCCTCGATGGTGCACGCTTACGGCGGCCATCGCCGCCACCAGTGCCTCCTGCGTCAGGCACAGAGCCGGGACATCCAGGTCCGGCTCCAGAGGAGCCGGCGGATCTGCTGGTGGGAACAATGCGCGCAGACCGGCTTGCACCGTCGGGGACCGTGCATCTGCGGGCTTGCCAGCCTGCAATCCGCAGCCCTCTTTGTAAATGGAGTGCTTGATGCGCAAGCATCTGTTGATTTGTTGCACTTGCAGCTGATCCGCCGACATGGGAGCCTGGTGTCTCCCGGGACAGTGGCCGTGCGACATGTCCTCCCATATCTCCACGGGCAGCCCAAGGGTGTAGTCGCGGCACCGCGCTGCTGCCCCTTTCTCAGAGCGCAGCCCCCTGCTGTACGGAAGCAGGCGCATGGGCAGGTGCATGAACTCCTCGACAGCAGCAACAACCTCCTCTCGCGCGCTGTCGCCGCGCATGTGCGCACGCGTCGGCCACCAGCTCCCACACCCTTGTGCACGACTCGGTGGAAGCGGGCGGGGGTGGATGGTGGCACTGTGCAGTGCAGTCACAGTGAGCCTTGTCGTGCTGGTCGTTGCTGGTGGCTGGTATCTGCTGAGGGGCAGCCGTGAAGAGCTGAGTCTCACCAGGCACCACATTCAGCGCAGATTTTACATGTTTGCTAGTGTCTACATTGAGATGAGCCTCGCTAGCTGTCCCGCTGGCAGGTGCTGCGCTTGGGCTATGGAGACTCGCGGTGACTCGCGCTGCACGACTGCGAGCTGTCCATTGTTGTGGTTAACAACTTCATTAGTATCTAGGATGCTACGGTGGTATGTAATCAATAGGCTAGGTCGCACGGGCGACTGCGACGCGTGCTAGAGGTGCAGGTCTCTCAGCTTTGCCGTTGGCGGCTCTTTCCGCTTCGGCTTGCCCATGGCATCCTAGCATTGCAGATAAGGCCTACCAAGTATTATATAATGCCAAGCGCCGAGTCTCAAATGTGTAAGTGGCGTTGTACAAACGCCAGTTCAACTACGAGGGTGCCTGCAGTGGTCTGCGCCGCAGCCTTATGTGTCTATAGGTGTGCCGCGCCAGCATGCGCCTAGTGAGATGTATCTCACAACACATCCCATCCTTACCATGAAGGATGTAATGTCTCTCGTTGTCAATGAGGTGCAGGCTCGCAGCGAGGACGCCCTGTCATGACAGCGGGAGCTCAGTGAACACGATAGCGTTCACCTGCTACAGTCTACCTATATGCAATCAAATACCCAACTGCCATGACCCTCTGCACAGACCTAATCAGACCTATGCATGCACATGCATGCCATGCACACAGTGCACTGGACTACACAACAACTTCTCACGACACGCCCCCTTAGTCTAGGGCACAACACCGAGAGACTGACGGTGCTTTTCAAACAACTGCTGTGGCAGTGGCTTGGTCAAAACATCGGCAGGATTGTCAGCAGTGGGAACTGGGATGAACTTCATCTGCTGACGTGCTACCTTCTCCCTCACATGATGATAAATAATCTCGATATGCTTCGTTCGTGCAGCTGAAAGAGGATCTTCAATCAAATACTTCGCTGCACGATTGTCTAAACCTACAGAGACACATGATGGTGGCAAGCCCATCTGAGGAGCTAACCCACAAAAATACTGAACTTCTTTGGCTATTTCCCCTGCTGCAACATACTCAGCTTCTGATGATGATCTGCTAACTGTTGGCTGTCTGGCTGACTTCCATGAAATGGAGCCCAAGCCACATTTGACAATGAACCCTGTAGTCGATCTACGAGTTAAGGGACAACCGGACCAATCAGAGTCACAATACCCATATAATACACATTGAGGACCACCCAGACGCAAGCTGTAGGATGCGGTTCCCTTGAGATACAACAAAACATCCCTGATCCTAGCAAAACTGCTGCAAGTCGGCTGCTGTGTTGATCTGGCTAGATATGACACAGCGAAGGAGATGTCGGGCCGAGTATTGTTGGCAATATGTAGTAGAGCACCGACGATTGACTTGTACTGTGAAATTGCAGCTGCATCAGTAACATCTGAACCTGCAGGATCTTTGTAGACATTCACAATCATTGGAGTTGCAATTGGCCAGGCTTCTTGCAGTTGATGCTGCTCAATCAACTTCTCAATATGTCGTTGCTGCTTCAAGTAGATTGTTTTTGCTGGTCTGTTTCTGGTGATGGTCATCTGGAGAAAATACTGCGATTCGCCGGTGTCCTTTCCTGGGAATTTTGAGAGTAGTGCTTTCTTGATGAATTGAACGCTGTAGAGCTTCAATGCTGCAATCTGAATGTCATCAACATAGCAGAGCAGGAGGACAAAGCCTAACTCATCTGTCCACAGCATAAACACTGCTGCATCACTCTTGCATTGCACAAATCCGAGTGATATGATGAAGGCTGTCAGCGTCTCGTTCCAGACGCGGGGAGCTTGCTTGAGACCATACAAGCTTTTGCTCAGAATGCACACACGACCTGAATTGTCATCATAGCCAGCTGGCTGTCGCATGTAGATCTCCTCGGCAACCGTGCCTTGGATAAAAGCATTCTTGATGTCAATTGAATGACATTCCATGTCAAAGCAGGCCACTATTGACAGGAATAAGCGCACAGTGCTTGCACGCACCACTGGAGCAAAGACTGCATTGTAGTCGATACCCTCTTTCTGATAAAACCCTTTGATCACTAGTCTGGCTTTATATCTCTCAATGCTTCCATCTGCATTGAGCTTGCGCTTGAAGACCCATTTGCTTGGAATGGCCTTCTTCCCCTGTGGAAGCGCGGTCAGGTTCCACGCTCCCATCACAATCAGAGCATCATACTCTGTATCAATTGCTGCTTGCCAGAATGGTGCTTCTGGACCTGTGAGTGCTTCCGCTATCGTCAAGGGCTCAGGGGGAAGCCCGACAACGGAAAATTTACGTATGAGCTTCTAGGTAGCCCATACATAAACTTGCCGTAAACATCTTTCGGCGACTCACGTATGCGCTCGCTGCGGCGCAATTCTGGCTGCTCTGCAGGCGGGGCTGCAGGCGGAGCTGCAGTCTGGGCTGCAGCTCAGCCTGCAGGCTGGGCTGCAGGCTGGGCAGACTCATCGAACAATGGATTGTTCGCCATGAGTGGATTGAGTTGCTGAGGTGGCAATGCTGGTGCTGCGGGTGCTGGTGCTGCTGGTTGAGCTGGAGCTGGTGGAGCTGGTGCTGCTTGTGCTGCTGGTGCAGCTGGTGCAGCTGGTGCAGCTGGTGCAGCTGGTGCTGCTGGTGCAGCTGGTGCTGCTGGTGCAGCTGGTGCTGCTGGTGCAGCTGGTGCAGCTGGTGCAGCAGGATCTGCGAGGAGATCAGAGCATGCATCAATGTGCATGTCGCTGGCTGGCTGGTGATGCCGATTCATCAAACATCACATCACGTGTAGTGATCACTTTGCCATTTGGGAGCAGCACGCGGAAAGCTTTGAAGTTGGGCTGAGCATACCCAATAAACTTGCCGACATTTGCCTTTGGAGGCAGGGAGCGCTTGTTGTTGCGCGCTTGCTGTGGCAATTTGTACCAGCAGGTGCAGCCGAAGAGCCAGAGATTGCTGATGTCCGGTTTCGTGCCCTTCACAAGCTGCCAAGAGCTGGGGCCGCCATCACTGCTTGAGATGTTTGAGATATACACTCCATGCATGAGTGCATCACCCCAGTAGCATTTCCTCAGACCTGAATCTGCAAGCAATGCATCACGAATCGGGCTCACAGAGCCGATTCCCCGCTCTGCATGGCCATTCTCCGCAGGGCTGTAGCCGGAAGTGGGCTGTCGCTCGATCCCTTTGCCTTTGAAGAATGCATGCATATCATGTGACAGGAACACGGAGTCCCGGTCAAACCTGATGGCTTTGACACGTGCATCATACATCTTCTCGACTCCTAGGATGATCGATTTGAGTGCTGGAGCTGCATCGGATTTGCGTTGGATAGGTTCTACAATCTTGTAATTGGAGTAGTCATCGACAACTATCAAGAAGTAGTTCATCGACTTCGTATAGCTTTTGTGACAGCTGGCCACGTAACAGCTGGTGACCTTTGTGGCGCAACATGAGTGCGCCATGTTTGCCATTGTATGTCATCCCCGCGGCGTCAGCACGGCCAAGAGATATCAAATTGTGCTGCAAATTTGGCACAAGAAGGACGTCTTGCAGAGTGACAAGCTCACCCAGATGGTTGGTAAGCCGCACTTCGCCTTTTGCTGTGATAGCTGCGGACTGGTTGTTTGCGACAGTGCATGACGATGCATATGGCTGCGCATTGTGGAGCAGGCTCGCATCATTGACCATGTGGTCAGTGCAAGCTGAATCGAACAGCCATTTGGAGCTGGAAGCGGACACCTGGTTCGCTGAGACGCAGAAGAATGCGCTGCTGTAATTCGCCTGTGGGCGTCCGCCGCGGCCACGGCCTCCGCCGCGCCCGCCACCGCCACCGCGCCTGCCACCGCGTGCATTGCCGCGACTGTTGCGCGGGGGGTTGCCATTGTCATGCGACTGCTGATCGTTGCGCAGCTTGTAACATTGCAGGATGTTATGACCATTTCTGTGACAGTACGCACATGCGCCGTTGGTGTCGGCGACAGCGCAAGCTTGCTGTCCGGCAGCAGCTTCACGCTTGGCGAGCATGTCGGCACCGAACGTGCCTCGCATGTTCTCGATTATGTCAGCATATGACATCAGCGGCTTGTGAGCTAGCAGGCTCTGAGACCAAGCCGCTAGCTGTGATTCACTCAGTGCAGCCAGGAACAAAAGCACAAATGCCTCTTCCTCAAGCATGGCTGCTGTGGCCAACTGACCACGGAGGTCGTTAGCGCGTGCAATGAATTCCTCAAGGGATTCAGTTGACTCCTTTCTGAAGTGAGTGTGCAATTTCTGAAGTGACATCTTGCGTGCCGCACTCACGCCTACGAACTGAGCATTCAAGGCAGTCCAGATCTCCTTGGGAGACTTGGCAGGATCTACTACGTGGAGTAGATCGTCACCCACATTCATTGAGATTGCGAGTCGAGCCTTAGCTTTGACCATGTCCGTCCCACTGTCTTCTGTGACTGCCTTCCAGCAGCCATCATACAACTGCAATAGCAGCGTCATCCGCTTGAACCAGCTCACGGCATTCGCAGCCGTGAGCTCGATGCCGAGCTTGAATTGGTTGACGTTGCTCATTGCTGGCGCAGTGGAGTCGTCAGAAGCCCATAACCTGTCATGACAGCGGGAGCTCAGTGAACACGATAGTGTTCACCTGCTACAGTCTACCTATATGCAATCAAATACCCAACTGCCATGACCCTCTGCACAGACCTAATCAGACCTATGCATGCACATGCATGCCATGCACACAGTGCACTGGACTACACAACAACTTCTCACGACACGCCCTGCGAACCACAGATGGCAGAATAGGCCTGCACAGATCGCCGAACCAGCTATTCCTTTCCAGTCTCGGGGGCCGCCTCGCCACTCAGCACTTCCACTCATAGGCCTCAGCGACGTGCATGAGGATGCGGGGGTCCAGGGCTGAGTTTCCGGGAGGGCGATTCAGCAATGGGACTTTAAAAAGCAAGCTTGAGAGACGCTAAAAGGGCAGGGTGATGTATTGCCGAGGGGGCCGAGTGATGTGGCAAGTGGGTCAGTAATTGGGGGGTCCAATGAAGTCAAGGAGTTGTTCAATGTGATGCTTAACGTGAGGATTTCCCTCAGGGCTGACTCGCCCAAACTGGGGGTGTAGGCATCGACCATTGGGCCGGAGGACGGGTTGTGAGCCATTGCTGTGTGATTGTATGATTGTTGAAAGCAACATGTATTTAGACAAGTCGACTGGTCTCGGTAGGGGTAACCCTTCGCGGTCGAGACGCATATATGCTTGGCAATGTTGTGGGATATTCATATCTGTGGATTCAAGGATATAGGCGACTAACTCAAGGGAGGCGTCATCTAACACAGGTTTCGTTGCTTCAGGTGAGCCATAGTTGTTAGAGCATGTCGTGTGTACTCATGAGGTCACCGATTCAATTCTTACCTTCATTTCTGCCAATTGCGACCTTTGCGGCAAGGTATGCTCCCCTCCATGTCATCATGCGCAGTCAGCATGCTTACCAGCTCAGGCACGTGCATTAACCCCTGTGCACACTCGATGAGACTAACCAGCGTCTTGACAGTCAGTCATGCGGACATACACACCGGATGTGCGGAATGGATCTGCACTCGGACATATATTGCCTTGTCAATAGCCGATGCACAACTACGTAAAATTACGACACGGAACACGTGGGGATGTCATAATGCACCTGTAGGCGTGCGGGGACCAGTTGGGGACGGTTTGCATGAAAGATTGTGAAAGAACACAGCTGCTGTGAGTGTCTCCCTCTAGAGTGCTCACAGATTCATGCAGCCTGTGTTTAACTCCAGTAGACAAGATTACAGAGGTATACACTAAGTAGAAGTATACCTGTGAAAGAACACAGCTGCTGTGAGTGTCTCCCTCTAGAGTGCTCACAGATTCATGCAGCCTGCATTCAACATGCTGAGTTATACCAGCTCAGCAGACTATGTGTCCACAAGCACAAACCAACCACATATCCATGCATGTCAGCTAGAGGACACCATACCTGTGTTTAACTCCAATAGACAAGATGTCCTACTGGAGTCAACACAAGGCTTATATGCAAACAAGCACACAGACACATAATGTCTACCTATGTGCAAAACAACAAACGCTCCCGCTTTCTGAGTCCCTTTATCTCAGGGATCGCGTCGAGCACGTGTACAGCAACCATGCGTACAACCACCTCTTGATATGCTAGCTTCTAGCTCCCTCACACAGCAGTCTCCTATTGAGCCATGCTTATGATTCTCCTGAAACTCCTGGTTTCACCACAAAGATATCTCCGGAACGTGCTCATGGCTAGCATACAATAAATATACACTGACGGCATGCGCTCTACAGATTTGACATTCTCTGACATTCGCCAACTAGGTAGGGCTGCCGTAGCGATCCGAACATTCGGCCGCATACTGGATTCTTCGTGCATCGGAGGTGCTGCATCTCAAAAAGACCTCGGTCCGCGCGAAGCTTTCCGCGTTCATGTGGGATTAGTCACGTTGTGGAATCGGGGTCAGGGGAAAAAAATATGGTTGGTGTCATGTCTCGGTCAACATGCCATTACGTGTAGAGCGGACGAACGGGAGCCCATAGTTGCGGTGGGCCGGCAGGGCTTGCGGACAGATCAGGGGTTTGGGGAGGGAGGGGTATGCACATGAGCAGCACTTGTGGGCATGGTGGATGACGTCATGTCGTGCATTTTCACGATGCTCGGATGCTGCGGCAATCAGTTGGGATGATGTGTCTTTCCGCCACGCCAACGATGGCGCACGAGTGCTATCAATGAGGCTGGCAATGTCAGGATGGCAGATCTTAAAATACCATTGCAAATCAATCGATTTCTGCGTTCACGCCGAGCTAGGTGGGCTACGTGCGGTGCAGGCCCGGATGGCATGGTGTCGTTAAAGCAGGCGGCCGCGGCGGGATATTGTGTTTGGCTTGTCTCCGGAGCAGGCTAGGGCTATGCCGCAGCAACGCAACGCTAGGGCTTGGGGCGGCAGGCCAGGCGAACATGGTATTCATCCGCTTCGTGCCGGAGCGGCTATTGCCGTGGTTGCGCGGGGCGCCCGGTCGGAGAGTTCAAATTCTTAGGACGGTGGCAATTCGCAGTGGGCTGCAATACATGCGGGTGGGGGAGCAATTGGCTGCCAGTTTCGATGTCCCGGGTGAAGGCGTGCAGGGGTTGCGCGTTTTGTGATTCCTTACTGCGGAAATCTCGGTTGTTCCATAAATATCCAAGGGTAGTGCCTCCAAGTGCTACGTGCCTCCGGGCACCGGTGTTCATTCAACACCGCCGTCAGAATGACCATAACAAGGATTTGACGACCAGCAGCGTCTGTGTAGGTGAAGTAAGATGTTTGCAGGCGAAGTATAGAGGCAGATAGCACTGCAGGCAAGCATACAACTCAGGTGAAGTGCACATTCGGTTTGTGGGTATCCAGCCCCGCACAACACTCGTGAGGGGCACTATCTGACTTGCTCGGTGCTGGAGCTGCAGCTGTGTGGATGGACGCCTCTTGTGCAAGGGCGCTGGCTTTGGCATGAACGCACCCATGTGTACATGTGTTGTACAGGTCTGTCGACTGCTACGGTCCCGGACTTTGGAGTTCAACAACCTGTCAATGTCGAAATGGACACGGCTATGTCTTCATGCATACACACAAACTACTTCTTTTTTAGCAGCCGGGCGTTTTTGCGCACGCGTCGGTACCCGCCTCCTCGCATTTGTCCTTCAAGGTCAAAATTTTGACACACACCGTACCACAGCAGTAGCACAGCCACACCGCAGGCCCACATCAGCCGGGGCCACAAGCAACATGCATGCCTCAGACAGCAATGCTGGGACATCAGAACCGACCACATAGAACAATTTCGATAATCAAGGTATCGTCTTTCGGTTGCAGCCTCTGCATTCGGGCAGTAGCTGCAAGGCCTGGTGTCCGTGTGGCACAACTGGCACGGCCTTAACCTTCTTAAGGTTCGCATTGCCTTGAGCGTATCCGCATTTCGTGCAATAGCAGCATTCAGCATTCAATCGTAGTCCAGCTGCTGAAAACAGCCTTGCAGGCGTCGTGGAAGGAGCGTGGCGAGCCGCGGCGGGCGGGCTCGCGCTGTAGCAGCTGCAGCACCGGCCGCCGCAGTGCCCCGAGCTTCTGCCATGTATGTGTGCTGAGCTCGCCTTCCCACGGCAGTGGCTGCAGCGCCACGAGCATCTCCATCACCTGTACCCACACCTACATCACAACCTCAAACAGCTCCCACATGAATGAAGGCAGGTGCTCAGCAGACTCCATCATCAGAGGCAGGGCACTTCGTGGCTCTGCGGGGCATGCACCAGTGGAGTGTGGCTGATCTTGTTGAGGCGATGGCCTTCTTGCCAAGGCAGTGTGCAGCTCAAAGGGCCAATCGCGGAGGGTGCATGGGTATACTGTACTTGGTAAAATGACAATGGGATGCATGTATTGTGCAACTTGAGTGGCAGCCTCGCTTGCAAACAGAAGCAGAGCTGTGCCCGAGATGGAATGATATCTTCATCCCGGGCATTCACAGGCATAGCAAATCGAGTCCTAGCATTGACGACCGCCAAAGACCTCACAGATACTACTACTAGAAGCTACTGAAAGCACGGTATATATTAATTGTCCAGGTGGTCACTGAAGCCAGTGCTGATTCAAGCGCTGTTTTGGCATGCGCAATGTTGGCAACGATTTATGAGAGCAAGTGGCAAACTTCTCTTGAGCAACATTTGTCTCTCAGCAATGATTCTGCATCTGCAACACACCTGGGCAGCGCCGACAGCGAGCAGGTCAAATGCCGGGGTGCCGGTGAGTAGTTCATACGCCATCACCCCCAGCGACCATGCGTCCAGTGCCGGAGTCGACGCCACAGTGCGCTGTTGCTGCTGCAGGGCCGCCGCAACCTCCGGCGCAGCGTATGCGAGCGTGAAGCTCAGCGGCTCGTCCTCCCCATTGCGAGCTATGCAGCCAAAGTCAATGATTGTCCACCGGTTCTGTCGCGGCGGCCACATGACGTTGGCGGGCTTGAGGTCGCGGTGCACGTAGCCTGCGTCGTGCATGTCCGCCAGGCGTAGCGAAATGTTAGATAACACCTGCAGCAACGTGATCACTCTGCAATACAGAGTCTGTATTGATGATTGCTGAGAATGGGTGCTCTTCAAATGTCACGGCCGGAGAGTGCTGCACAGTAAGGCTGAACCGCTCTGTTGCGTTTGATATGTCATGGCTTTCGAATTCACATCGATGTCACAAGTAGAGCGGAAGAAACTCAAAGTCATCATGTGGACAGGCCAAGCACAGCCCTTCCAGACACTGCAGTGAATGTTCCTGTACAACCACCGCTGGCAAGGTGTACATATCAGTGCCTCACAGCCGACCCACATGGTGATGGCTCCATGGCTGGCCAGGGGTGTGGCATAGGTGTGCGCTGTGACATAAGTTGGCAGGGCAAAAACGCACTGCGAGCGCCGTGAAGAGGTCCGGCTCCGCCCGGTTGCTCCAATCGTGCAGGCTCTCTCCCTTCTCCATCACAATGCATGGCGGCAGCGGCCGCCCGCCGGGGTCCTCCACTTGCAGGCCCCCCGCCATGCCATCGCACACCACCTCCACATGCGGTAGGAAGCTCGCTATGGCTTCCACCATTGGAACAGCGCTGCCGACAGCGCCTGTGTCTGTGACAGAATCTACATACAAACGGGCTGCAAGCTCCGGCGAAGCGGTGCTGCGGAGGTGGGGGAAGGCTGCGGCGTAAAGGGCGGCCTCGGTGAGGAACGTGCCCCTGTCCAGGAAGAACTTGATTGCAAACTCGCAGCCATGCTTGTCCTCCGCAAATTGCACAAGCCCTTGCCCTGTAATTCACGCATCTTTGAGGATAACTTTTTAGAATAATACAAACCTCACTATGTGACCGTGCAAGGTCGTAGATTTTAAGCAGCAGGACACCGCAATGGCAAGCTGGAGACATGAGTCGCAACCGCCATCGCACCTCCACGCCTCCGGTGCTGTCGACCCAGCATCTCAAAGCGCCCCAGGAATCTGTCCCGCTCACCAAAGCTGTCCAGCTGCCGGCACAGGCGCCGCAGCTGCTGCGCCGCCTGAACGGCCGCTGGCACCGTGGTGGCCGTACCACCCACAGGGCTGGTCTCTACACGACCGACACCATCCTGAGGCGTGACGGCTGCCTGCCCCTGGCAGCTTAGCTTGGGCGTGCCGCAAAAACTAAACCCCTGGTTTTGTACCGCTCTGAAAGTGTAAACTTCATGCATGTGCGCAATCACTCCAGATCGGCCAGTCACGTGGTACAAGTCATGTTTCTGTGTGCTGTGCTGAATGCTGTCAAAAGGGGAGGGCACGAACGTGCCCCCCGCCTCCTCAAGATCTGGTGGCGACTTTGATGGCAGCGCCTCCCCCTGGCCGATCCACTCGTCTGCAGACGCACCACACACCGGCGCGGACACAGCTGCTGTCCGCAAGCACAGACCGGCAGGGCTTGAGCGGACATCGCTGCGGATAGTGCAGCCGTCAACGATTTCTAGGCGTTGCACGCTCGTGGTCTTTGAACCGTTGCTGCGGCCCGACGCTGCTGCGCTGTCATGTTTGCTCGGGATGTTGTCGTTGCTGCCGCGTGTCGGCTCCAAGGCAGGACCCCCACAGGGGGCATCGTGAACCGAATCGAGGACGGGCCCGCCCATGAGCAGCGACAGCTGGCCCGGAAGGATATACTCGTAGTCAGGGTTCATCGCAGACTGAGGTATGTGCACATCGACATACGGACTGCCTGAAATTTGGAGGTTTGAGCCCACAGGAAGTTGCGGCTGTGTCGCAGCATGGAGCTCAGCTGCCGCAGGCCTTCTGCATGCCATCTTCCCTGCGGCTGCTGCAGCTGTCCGCTGCCGATGCACCGCTGCAAATTTGATCAGCAGTGCGCAAAGCGCAGTGCACAGCGTGGCAGAAATGGTCAGCTTGAGGATGCAGGAGGTTGGCTGCTCAGGCCGTAGGGCTCCGGCCTCCGTGCCGATTGCAGTCGGTGGTCCGCTCAGTTGCGGCCAATCTGGCGGTGGAGGTGGGTGGGATGGCAGAACCTGCAGCTGCAGAACCATTCACCACATGCATCCATACATATCACAGCATCTCAGTTGCCTGATAATTTTCATCAAATTGAGTCAGGGCTGCTTTGATTCCAGTCACAAGCTTTTCAGGCAGCAGCCCATAGCTTGCAGGCTACATCCAGAGCAGGAGTTGGTTCTCAATCTCTTGTGGAAGGTCAGGCAGTACACACTCTTTGGATTCCCGAAAACCAGGGGTCCTGTTCCTGCAATCTGTCGAGCCGGTCTTTCATGTCCCGCCAGTCGTAATAGTCTGGCCCGCTGACATACCCGTATTCAGCTGCAGGCGCCGGCATGTTGTCGATGAAGTCGTTTACGGAGGCATAGAAGTCTTCGGCATCCCGGAAGGACCCGGTGTCCACTGGTGCATAGTAAACGTCATGGGCAACCGCCAGGGTACCCGCCGCGGTCTCGTTGCGCATGCGCGCTCCAACAGCCGCCCGCTTCGCCACCGACGCTTGGGGACACCCCGGCTGCGGCGTGATGTCACCCTCCTCGTAGTGCTGAAACAGGCAATCACTCATGAGCGCGCTCGCGATGGCGTGGTCTGTGCCGAATACACCGCTAGCGCCGGACGGCACCTCCTCCACGTCCACATCGTAGTTCTCGTCATCTGCCGCATAATACACGCCGACGCCGTCTTGGACGCGGGAGAGCTGGTAATCGTTCATGGACGTTGCAACAATGCGGCCCTGGGGAGGCACCGGGGTATCAGCAAGGGTGACATTGCTGAACTGGAGGAGGCCGTTGAAGGATACGTCAACGAGCTCCGCGCGGTCTGGCGCATGTTGCGGAAGACGGTATCTGTGATTCTGGCACTGGCCCATGTGGTGATTGCTAGTGGAGGCGCCCGGCCGCCCCAATCTGTGATGATGCAGTCTGCATGCGTGTGCTTGAATTTGCAGCCATTCTAGCATGAGCTGTGGCTGAGTCAAAAGCATAATCACTGACCACATGTATGTGTTTCCCGGTGGATACGCATGATCGTGTCACACCTGTCAAATGCTCACTATAGCCAGGCTACCACTGCAGAATGGATGTCATATATACTGTTGACATCTCGAACAAAGCAAGACAGCGCGCAGCTTTCAAGTGGAAGCACGTACCATGCAGGAACACGGCTGTCTCAGTTCCAACTCCCACAGCATGCACAGCATGCCAGCTGAGCGCGCTGTGGCCCTGGAAAGTCACCGCGGTCGCGTGTACCTCTGTGGGTTTGGGGAATATCATTGCTGGGTGGTAGAACACAGTGTTGGGCTTCTGCATGCCGGCAGCGACAAACGAGGGATTGCGTTGCAGGGATGGCAGCACCTGGACACCAGGCTGCCAGTGGGGCCTGAGGTAGAGGTTGTCTAGCCACAGGCGGCTTTGATCGACATCGAGGAGCGTGTCTGGCACAAGGAGGAGGCACTGGAACGGCCGCAGTGGCAGCATCAGAGCGTCTCCCGGCTGCAACGGCGGCAGCTGCAGCGCCTTTGCCGCGTCTGGGTTGCTACAATTGCCCTGCACCAGCGCAGATTTTGGCGAGTGATCACGGGACATGGTCAATTGCGACCCCCATATGTCAAGACGCAGTAGATGGCCATTTGACCCCATATAAGCAGCTGCTACTCACAGACGACTGGACCTACGTATACTCTGCAGCGTACGTGCATGACCCAGCCTCACTCAGAAACAGCTAGTCAGTGTGATTGGCCATCACGGTTTCCAATTCAAGCTGACTGATGAACTGGCCCGATATGTTTGAACTGCACATGCACAAGAGGCATCAAGTGAATGTGCTCACCCGAATTGACCGCGTGGTACTGGCCACGTGGAACATCGCCAGGGCGTCTACTTGCATTCGCCTGTGCACGGCCTCGAATTCTGGCACGTATGAAAGATAAAAGGAAGCCCTGACATCATGGAGCAGGGGTGTGAGGTCAAGGTGGTCACGAATCTCGATGTCCCGCGCGCCGGCGCTGACAGCGCGCATCAGCTCAGCTGCGGTGGAGGCGACCGTGACGTTTGCAGGGTGTAGCTCCAACACCTTAGGTGGGGAGGGCGGAGGGGCCCGGTTGGGTGGTGGAACCGAGGGAGTGGGGACCCCTGTTGCTCCACAGCAGCGTCTTGTCCGTACATGGAGGCCTGCGAAAGGCTGCGATACGCATGGGTGGCCGCCAGTTTAGATTGTAGCATCAAAGGGCACCACAGGTGTATGCACCAAAGGTTGATGTAGATGACGCGTCAGGCGAGAGGCATTAGCATCCCGCCTGATCAGTGAATGATTGACTGCTGCTGTTGTCCAGATTCCTCAGCATGGCACCCACATCAAGGATACCTCCATGGCCCCAAGACGCTGCAACAGGTATGGCTGTGACGGGTCAAGTTGAGGAGGGTGGCGTGGGTCTCAGATGGTCCTACAGTGCGTAAAACCTGGGCATGGTGAATTGTCTTGTCATCATAATGATGTAGGCTGGCCAGACGCCTGAAGACCTTACGGACGGCACACCAGACATGGAGAACAACCTTCAATGCGGCTACTGATGGGGCCCGGGCCCCGGACACTATGGGACACAGATTGCACAGGCACAGCAGTGTACACCTGCACACATGTGTGCAGGTGTACCAGGACTAGTGTGGCAGCACAGACTTCTCTGGGCTGTGAGAATGAGTCATGCTAATATTGTAGTCAAATGTGAGGTGCAGCAGTGGCTGCCTCATTGACTGATTGTCCTCTATTAGTGTTGCATGCACACGTGAGACGGACAGTGAAGACTCACTTCCCCACTTACACTGACGGCAAGAGGGCGCAAGGACGCCTCGAGATAACGAGGCCAGGAGTCAGCCCAACGCCGAGTCCTGCACTTGACATAACAGACAAGTACATGTAGGAAAGAGACAAACAAGCACAGCATCGTTCGTTGCTGAGCCTGCATGAAGTCTACAGGTCCAGCTTAATAAGAATCGCAGTAAGATGTTGGAAGAAATGTTGACCGAGGGACACACGACGGCCGACACCAGCGATGACTTCGTCGCGTACACGCCAATTTTCAGAGTACGCAAAGATCAGGTCGAAATTATTGGATTTGTGCGAGGTACTTCGTCAAGGGATCCGACAGGAGACGTGGGCTCTGCGCTATTCGTGCCCCACACAACGACAACGCTGAACGGGCTCCACCAGAGAATTGCTAACTTGCTTATTCCAATGACTCTGCTGTTCTCACCGAGCTTAAATGGCTTCAGCAGCGGCAGGGCGTACGTGGACATCGACGAAGCAGAGGTACCACAGGAGCGCAGACTAGAACTTATCGGCTGCATCCCAGAGGAGGACGTGGAAGCAGCGCTCGGAAAAACAAAACTAGCAGAACAGCCCAGAGGCTGTGAAAAAACACAGCTGCTGTGAGTGTCTCCCTCTAGAGTACTCACAGATTCATGCAGCCTGTGTTTAACTCCAATAGACAAGATTACAGAGGTATACACTAAGTAGAAGTATACCTGTGAAAAAACACAGCTGCTGTGAGTGTCTCCCTCTAGAGTACTCACAGATTCATGCAGCCTGCATTCAACATGCTGAGTTATACCAACTCAGCAGACTATGTGTCCACAAGCACAAACCAACCACATATCCATGCATGTCAGCTAGAGGACACCATACCTGTGTTTAACTCCAATAGACAAGATGTCCTACTGGAGTCAACACAAGGCTTATATGCAAACAAGCACACAGACACATAATGTCTACCTATGTGCAAAACAACAAACGCTCCCGCTTTCTGAGTCCCTTTATCTCAGGGATCGCGTCGAGCACGTGTACAGCAACCATGCGTACAACCACCTCTTGATATGCTAGCTTCTAGCTCCCTCACACAGCAGTCTCCTATTGAGCCATGCTTATGATTCTCCTGAAAACTCCTGGTTTCACCACAGAGGCTCGATATGGCTGGCGACTAAGACCTTCGACCCGCCCAGGCCGGAGACTAGATGCACTCAGAACGATGAACCACCGCAGGAGCTAGGGGGGAACCAAGAGAACAGGAACAGTGAGTTTAATCTCCCACCACCAGGCATGTCCATCACAGCACAGACCCAAGACTCAGAAAGCCCTGGACCTACTAGGAAAACCCGACACGACCACTCAGCCAAGGTATGAACACCTCGCCACAGAGCAGGCCACCACGCCACTTGCCCATGCCTTCCAGCCTGAAGTCAGCCACATTTGAGCGCACCCAGACCCAACTAGAAAGCCTACCGCCTACGACTTCCACCGATAGGTAAGGGGAGACCGAGCAGCGGTCACCATCAGAAATGCAACCAACTGGGTAACATGAACGGTCGGCTAAGTGCAGCACTAGCAGGGCGAGAGGCCCATGGGATAGAGCGAGGACACGCCGAGGCAGGGAGTTACGACCTGCCCAGGTGCAGAAGAGCGAGGACCTGCATAGGCAGCGAGCTGAGACCTGCCCAGGTGCAGAAGAGCGAGGACCTGCATAGGCAGCGAGCTGAGACCTGCCCAGGTGCAGAAGAGCGTGGACCTGCATAGGCAGCGAGCTGAGACCTGCCCAGGTGCAGAAGAGCGAGGACCTGCTGCGGCAGCGAGCTGAGACCTGCCCAGGTGCAAAGAGCCAGGACCCGCCGGGATAGAGAGCCGAGCCTGCCCAGGTGCAGAGTGCGCAGAGGCCTACCGCACAGACAGCACAGTGAGAGCTAGGGGACACGAACAGATAGCGACAGAGGGTAGCCAGGGATACACACCTGCAGTAGATGATCATGACAAGTACAGGCTTTAGAATAGAGCCAGGACGATGACTCTGAGTCAACTGTGGGTGCAGGCGCCAGACTACAAAGCCCAGCCGCTAACAGCAAGCCGACTACTAGAAGCAGTAACCTCGACCTACCGCAAGAGCATCGGCGTCATGAAGAAGGCCGCCCGAGCGGCACCCGGGAGCCTCACGCTCACAGTGGGAAAGGAATTTGCAGTCGATGAAGAATCCGAGTTGCAGAACAGCGTGGAGGACCTGACTGAATCCCTGAAGCCAGAGCTGCTGGCTACACAGATCTTCCCAGCACGAGACACGGCTAAGGCACTAGTTAGGTTCGCCCAGAGCCTGGGCATGGGGAATGCTGTCACTGAAGGGGGAATGGAGGACGCCCTCGTGGCCACCATCGAGACAGAGCAGGGCGGCGCCTAGGGCCCTAGCTAGCGTTGGCACTGCTCGGGGCAATATCGACCCACGTGAAGACAGAGGTGAGGGAGTGGCTGAAATCAGCCAGAGCACGGTCACAGAAGTACGGCATGGACAATGACCTGAAAGGAGACAGGGGCAGGCCCAGGGCCGCTGCCACAGAGCCCAAGAGGCAGAGGCTGGAAGAACCAGTGCGTGCCAAGACCAGGGAATTAGAGAGATTGATGGGCGGAAGACAGAGCGTGTGTTACGCATTTATGAGTTCAGGGCAGCACTGCCGGGGAGGCTGCCGCCGCGCACCCTGCGCCGAGGGCACAGCCCAGCTGTTTGCGGATGCAGAGAAAGCATACCAGAGGGGCAGCGGGTGAGCCCCAATAAGATGAAGAATAATTTGCGATTGTGCAGTAGCAGTGTAGGGAAACATAGAGATCCACACTTAAGTTCAACGTGGGTTCCAGGCATACTCACACAGGGCGCCCTGGACCGCCGTATGACCAAGAGACAGCACGGTTCCCGCACCGTCATGTGGGTAACACCGAGCCGCTGAGAGACCAATCAGACTTGCACGAACGCACAGCACCGCTACATCCCAAACCCAGCGACACTTCGGACCTTAACACGGACGCTTCTGACCTGGACACATTCCTATCATGCATAGACGAAATCGACTATCCACCAGAGGTTTTCAGACATCAGGCAGAACAGCTTACAGCGATTACACCTTTCGCGGCGACCCTAGCGCACTGGCAACGCGTGCCAACCGTCAGTGCCTGCCCAGTAGTGCACCCAACCAGCACAGATCTGCAGAGCTGCAGCATGAGACT
The DNA here is from genome assembly GCA_023078555.1 of Ulva prolifera. Classification (NCBI taxonomy): domain Eukaryota; kingdom Viridiplantae; phylum Chlorophyta; class Ulvophyceae; order Ulvales; family Ulvaceae; genus Ulva; species Ulva prolifera. Next base: position 7,732,248 of record CM041200.1, on the reverse strand, counting down.
CGGAGAGTTGTGGAGAGAGTTGGGAACAGCACCCAACCAGGACTGGAGGGCTCAGCTCGCCTCACACGTGAAGAGAGGCATGCGACCAGAGAGCCAATTTACAGCAGGATTTCTACCCACACGCCTCCCAGTGTGGCAGCGTTTCCTCAGGCTGGGGGGTATGACCGAGGAGGAGGTACATTTAGAACTCAACATCATCAGGGAAGGGGTCCGCTTAGTCTGGTGTGACCCCGCAGACGAGCACAAGCGTCAGGAACCACGTTACGCGCAGAAGCGTCAAGGAGTAAAAGAGCAGCTGATTCGGGCGGGATTCAGCAAGACTCAAGCTGAGCAAACGCTGTCAAGCAAACAGCCGGGCCCCATAGCGCTGCCCAATCTGCTGACCAACGCAGCTGACCAACGCTTCGCCCGAGAACAGATACAGAAGAACATAGACTGTGGCGCGCTGGTACCCTGGCCGTTTGAAGGTACTCGACCACACATGGTGTTAACACTCGCGGTAGTCAGGAAGTACGACAGGAAACCGAGACTAATCGTGGACGGCAGACCGCTCAATCTGTATCTCAGGAGACTACCGTTCAAGTACGAGACAGCGTCCGACGCCATGCGCCTGCACTTCGACCAGCAGTGGGCGTGGACACTGGATGTGAAGGCTGGTTACCACCACATCATGCTGCACCCCAGCGAGTGGGCGTATGTCGGGCTTTGCTTTGAGAACACCTTTCTGGTACACGCCGCGCTCCCCTTCGGCCTTTCTCAATCACCTGAGCGGTTCACTAGGATCATGCAGCTAGCCATGCGGCCGCTCATGGCTAGAGGCATCCCTCTGACAGGCATGGTAGACGACTCCATGGGGGCAGCCAAGGACCTCCCCACAGCGGCCAGGGACATGGGCATACAGATCGAAATCATGGGAATGCTAGGCTGGACGCTCAATGATGACAAGAGCATGAAGCAGCCAAGCAAGATAGCACACTACCTCGGTTTTGAATACGATATCGACAAAAGGCAAATCTCACTGCCAGAAGGGAAACTGGACAGAATCACCACAAGTTTAGAAGAGGTCTTGCGAGGAGGAACACTGCAGCAGCACAGACGAGGTGCAGGACAGCTAGCGGCCGCGTCACTAGCACTGCCTTTCAGTTCACTGATGATCCGTGCCCTGGCGCTCGAAAGAGACGAACAGCACACCCAAGAGACGGGACCAGCTACTCGAGCACTGCACAAGGACCTGATACAGTTCCTGATCGGAGATTTACGAGGCTTGTGCGGAAGACCCTGGGACGCAGCGATCAGACCAGCAACAACACTAGTAGTCGATACCAGTGAAACAGCCACAGGCGCACACATCCCAGGATCAAAATGGAGGGCCATCTTGCCGTTCAGCGCAGCAGAGCACCGAAACAAGGCCCAGGGACGGTGGTCCAGCACGGAGGCAGAAACCATGGGGGTACTAAAGGCTCTACAGGAATGTATCAGAACCAAACAGATACCCACACACTACAAGGATGCCAGGCAGGTGATGCTGTACATTATCAGTGACCCATTGCCGGCTGAACAGTATGCAAACAGTGTCCAGATGTGTATGAACTGTATGGCGATCGACGCAGGAGTGGCCGAGTGCTGTACAGCTAACGTGCTTTCTGACAGGGATGTGAACGGTGATGTTGCACGGTCGACGCGCTGCGACTGTGGAAAATGTACACTTATGTGCGACGAGTGCGCGAGCTGTCCATTCAATCGTGTGAAATGTTCACGAGTGCCTGGGTGATGTGCACTTCGGCCTGCATCATGCAGTGCACGTGGACCGGCAAGATGCGCTCGACGAGAACATTCCTCGCGTGGCGTGTTCACGTCCTTAAAAATCGGCACATTACTGACACTCTTTCACCAATGATGTACTCGTCAGGCGTAAGCAACGAGTGCTGTTATACCACGATGATGTACAGTTGGTGCACACGACATGCGATAGCAGATACCCGGTCATGCGGTCCGTGTATAGGCTGCAGCTGCTTTACATCATCTCCTATTGTCCGGAAAAAATTTATTGTCGATACTATCATGCCACTCTGGCCCTCGTGTCCGTGCCGTCGCACTGGCAATCGGTGAGGTACCGAAGCAGCCATCACATGTAGGCTGTAGCAGCTGGCCAGCGCCAGCTGAGCCATGGCTCAGGCGGTGCAGTTGGCATCAATAAAGATAATAAGAAAAAATGCCGCCATCCGTGCACCATCACCCTCTGCCTCGTGATCCCAGCAACCAGTGCTGGAGTGTACCTTCCCCTTTGCAGTATCTCTCGGAAACAGGTAAAGGCCCCGCCAGCTCGGCAGCACACTTCAATTATCCCATTGAGTCACTAGATTCTGCAGCTCCTCAAAGTAGGCCATCTTTTGCTCCATTAGTTCCATCTTGGTTTCCTGCAGCTCCGCCACACGGCTTATTATCCCCTATAATCATTTTGACCTGAAGAACACATTGCAAACGTAGGCTGAGCCACACCTTCAGTTTCCCGACTGTGTCCTGTGCGGTCCGCATTTTGGGCTTGACATTGTTGCGCTTGCCAGCACAGCCCTGCTTGCATTCTTCAATCACTGCTTCTTGCTCTTCGATCTTGCTCTGAATTGAGTTCAGTTCCTTGGCCAGGCGAGCCAGTTCACTCTTCAGGAATTCCTTACGGTCAACGACGGGGTGGCTTGTGGAGCTGATCTGCAGCTGTGCAGGCTGAGTATGGGTTGGACATGTTGTGTGCGGTGCAGATCACTGAGTATTAGGCAATGCTGAGTTGGTGCATACATGCACATAGCAGTCTAGTGGAGATCTGACCGCACCTGGACATCAGGGGAAGGAAGTGTCCCATCCCCATTTGCCTCCTTGTCGCTCAAAGGTAGGCCCATCAGGTCTACATCGTCGATGCCAATCATCGCCAGCATATCATCCACAGCTGCACTGTCAGCGGCCACGGATGGCACCACTTTTGCGTTGTGTGTCTGGTCGGTCTGCGCTGCCTGGGTCGGCAACTGTGCACAGAACATTGCAGGGGAGACAAACGGGGTCTGATGTCCATGACCAGTGACTTGCATGACCTGCTATTAGCAGACACAATCAGTTCTTGAATTGGGCAGGCAGCACAATCATACCGCCCATGACATGCTGGCACCCCGTGCCTTTGCAGGTATTAGAAGTCGAGAGCATGTTACCTCTGAAACGGCTCTGTGGCCCCCCTCACCGTGAGTGCCCATATCAAACTCGGAGGCCAATTTCATAGGAGGGCGCCATTCCGTAGATGCACCGGCGCCAGCAACCGGGTCGGGTTCTGGTCTCTTCCTGCCGACCTCAGGAGGTGGTATGTACCTCAGGTTGGCCGTCTCTGGGGTCAATCCCATGTATATCAGCCTCTCTGGTATGTTCCTCTCCGTGGCGATACATCTCTTGTTGCCGTGCATGACCTGAACATGTACTTAAGCTATCAGATATTGGGCTGCCAACAACTGCGAGCAGCATCTCATAGTCTCAATTTGGCTGCTAGTACACAGACTTCGATGATGCCATTTGCATAAGCGATTGCCTGCACTTGACACCATCGTACCTGCTTCAGGTTGCCAGCTACACCCGGGGGAAGCTGCAGGGGGATGGCTCGGGCGATGGGGTCTGGTTCAAGATGTTCTTTCTCTGGTGTCTGACCTGTTCTCTCGATGTTGGACACACTGGCATCCTTAGCAGTGATCTCCCATTTGGGCTCGAACTTGTACTTAGGTTCAGCAGGCTGCCACGGAGGATAGTGGCCGTCATCAAAGGCCCACTCCAGTCTTGTCTTCTGTACATGGCCAGCCACTGCGGCTGTACCACCATCGTGCCTGACCTGTAACGCACGCATCCCATCATTTTCAGCACACGACCCATTCGCACAATCCAATTGAACATGATCTAGAGCACGTGCCAGCGTCCTGTCAAACTGCATGGAAATTTCCATCAAGGATTTCCCTGGTCCTTTCGCCTCGTGTGTTGCCGCGGGATTAGCTCGCAGTGCTGCTGTGAATTTGCGGATGTTCACATTGTTATTGCCCATGCGTCCGTTGACCGCAGTCCTGCATAGTGCATTGTGTTGAACCATCCGGAGGAAGCAGGTTCTGGTCACAGTGAGAGCAAGAGTACCTGCTACCAACAAGCTTTGTATACCCCGTCATCATCTGTTCCCATGCCTGGGTCAGGTTATAAATGTTGCGTCCGGCCTCCTTCTCTTTCTCTGTCTCGCCATTCTCCATTGCCTATGTCAGTATAGCAGACCACTTAGCACATGCACTTGCAATCGACCACATGCACTTGCAATCGGGGTAGGTGTGCGCACCTCTTTTGCAAACTCTACCATTCCTTCAACGGGCGTCACCTGAAGCCAACAGCCGTCTGGCGTAGTCGTGTCGTCAAGTACCTTTTTCGCCTTGGCGCTTTTTTTATACCCCTCGGGTAGTGCTTTCAATGTCTCCCGGATCTTCGCGCACATGAAGATACCGCCACTCAGTTTAGCAACTTTGGAGTCCACGTTCCTTGCAGTCGTCCCGTCGCTGACGCATGACCGACTGCCGCCACGATCGAACGTGCTCGTGGCAGCCGGAGTTGGCCCCGTCAAACTCGAAACCGCCCAGACCTTGCCAGGCAGCTCTGGTGTTACGGGATCGGCTCCCTCGGGTAATGCAACAGTGTCACACAACAACTCCAGTAAATCAGCGCCTGTGTAAATGGCTCCGGTCGCGCTTGTAGACTTTGATCCCGTGGGAGTCACTCTGAACTTGTGCCGCTTCCATTCGGACCCATCGGTATCGTGGGATACATTGATGCCACAATTCACTAGCAACGTGAGCATGAACGAATTTTGATCGCGCGGTTTGGTATGACACTTGCTGAAAACCTGCTGCGATTTGCCGTCAACATTGTTGCATTTCAAAAGCACATTTGCCATGATGCCTACGCCTACGAAAGGTTTCCTTGAACTGGGTTGTGGGACAGTGAGCGGTGGCAGTTGATCGGTGGTAGTTTGTACATGCTGGATATTTGTACGTAGCTGACGGTTTGAATGCGGGACCGCGTGTTCGTGGCGACTAGAGACTTAAGCCTCTAGTCGCCACGACCAGCTTTGATGAAGTCGCTGGACTGTGGGCCAAAGATGCAAGGCGAGTGCTCTGTCGTGCGCATCACGGATCGGGTGAGAGAGATGATATTATAATTAGCCTCTTGGTGATTGGAAGCGTCTGATATGGAGCACAGTGGAGCCAGTACACTTGCGTTTTACTCGATATATCGCCGCTCGCACCAGCTGCATCCGCAACCGTTCAAGTATGCAGGCCGATCACGTAGCGACGGAGCCCATGGCGAAACGTGTTAGGAGGACAAAGGCTGACATGGAGTTCAGTCTTGCGCAGAAAGGTATTTACAGTGACCCTGACGCAAATGGTGCTCATAGGTACAGATGCACGCACTGTCACACTCCTTTCGCGCCCTCTAGCAGACCGCATGCAACGCGGCACGAGTGCCCCGCTGCCCTGGGTGTGGCTCATCATACCGACACCGACGTTGCCGGTCCAGTTGCCGGAAGCGACACGAGGCTGCCCTTGGGGGCATCTCTGCAAGACGAGCCTGCTGCTGGCTCCGGCTCCCCAGAGGCATACACGTACAGCATTCCAGAATGCACGGAAGATTGGGCGGTAGGCACTGAGGCAGATGCACCTGTGTATTACACAGCTGAAGAGGCCGATTTAATCGCTATGTCAAGGGCGACTGCCTTCAATGCTGCCTATGAGGTGTGACACCCCGATCCCGCAGCTGAGTTGCACAAACACCATGGCCATGTTAGAGCAGTACATCAGAGAGGTACCTCTATAGTACCGGTGCATATATATATGCATGACCGAGTGGGCTAGGACGCATGTCGCTACAACTGTGTTGTTGCAGGAGTTGATCGGAGATGATGACTGGAGAGCCCGAGGCGGACTACAGGACCTGGATGATGAAGACGAGGATGACATCGCCCCTCGGCCAGCTGGCGATCGCGGCCCATTACCGGGTCAAGAGCTCGCTGAGGCCGCAGCCGATCAGGGTGTGTATGCACCTAGGCCCATCGGTGTCCATCTGGCTCCGGCGCAACGGCGGTTGCAGGAAGTCCATGCTGCGCAACAGGGTGGTCGACCGCCTAAGAAGGGGACCGGCGCATGGTTGTGTGCGCACCGGGGGGATCCCATCACACCGGGGCATGCCGTCACCGTTGTGCAGGCCTGTTACTGGTTTGCGACGATGAAGAACGATCACAGAGTCACAGACACAGTGATTGATCAGTACTGTGCAATGATGCACCACCTGATCTTGCCCCCTGGAAATTTGTACCCAGCATCATATCACATGGTGAAGGCGGTATTGGACGTGGAATCAAGCACCACATGTACTAAACACATATGTGACAAGTGTTGGACTGTGTTTCCACCACTTGATCCGGCTCAGTATCCCGGGAATGCGGATGCAGTGTGTGCTGCTGAAGGCTGTGGCAACCGGAGCTTTGATATTTCTGAAACTGGTGGGGTGTTCCCCAAGCGGAATATTTACTACTTTGATGTACGGGCAACGGTTTTGGACCTTCTGGATCCAGTATTGGAAGACCTCGATGCATACCGTGAGCAGCGAAAACAGGCCTACCAAGACCCTGCTTCTTTTTTGAGCAGCCCCGCCGGTCAGCACGTGGACGCCGCTATAGGCCACAAGCTCAGCAACCCCTCCGTTGAGGAGAATGAAATTGTGATTCCGTTTTCAGTGGGTACGGTGCACCTGACCTGGCCATGGGCCAGGAATACGGCATGTAGTTGCTGCCTAGCTCAAGCTATAGTGTGACAATGCCACCGGTTCCTGCAGGGGGGGATGGTGTCCAGATCTACACCAACAAAGTGTACGGTACGTTGGCTTGTGGGCTGAAGTTGACTGATGCGCCAGAGGGTTTGCAAGCCAAGAATATAACATGGTCCCCGGTGTGCATCGTTCAAGGACCAACAGAGCCTGGCTCTTACCATGATGTCATGGCCCACATCATAGACTTCTTTGAGAAACATGATCCAGGTGTGGTGTTGCTGTACATGCCTACTGACTTCAACGACATTCCACTCCTGTTGAGCAGTCTCTCACACTGAGTGAACCTACAGGCCGACCAGGTTCCACACCTCTCCTGGTCAATGTTGGCGGGCCACAGCTGCTGAAAGTGTGGCCGGTTCTGGTGTGTGCACAGGGAGACATCCCGTTCATGACCAAGTTAACAGGCGGCTTGCATCATACCGGGCCGAATGCCTGCTTTGCGTGTGCGATGTCGGGGGCCCACAACCACGAAGCCAACACTGTCCGGTACGTTGCTGTGTAGACTGGAAGGCGGATATTCCAGATCCAGGCGCGTGCCGGGGCTACACTTGAGACCCCACCGGGTGTATCTGCAGATACAGCTGCCGTATGTATGCAGGTGGTTGGGGTTTGATGCTGGAATGTTACAGAGGGTCCCATGTTATGCCGCAGCTGGCCACTGTGCACCAATGGCAGGTCAGACGTTGCATCCACATGAATTGGCTGCTGTTGATACCTCTGGGGACCATCCTCGCGTGCCGCTAGGTTACCTCCAGAAGGATGATGGGCGTTACCTTGCGAGGACAGCCTTCACTGCTCCCATCGATGTCGCCCCAAGTACCTGGCTGACAGACAATGTGCTGAAGCTAAGCGACCTTGAAATCAAGATGCGCGGTAGAAAGGCAAAACTCTATCAAGACCAGGTGCTGCACCCATCACTGGAAGCAGTCGAAAAGAAGGATCAGACCCAGCGGGAGGAGTGGGCCAACCAGATGCAGAAGGAGCTCGGAGCTCGCGGAGAACCGATGTTCCAGAGCCTGTCATACGTGAAGTATGTCTCTTGCTGTCAGGACTGTCTTCCCGAATATGTACCTGTTTCCTGCAAGGACGGGCAGTACTGACTGCCTCATCTTAACTGTGCAGCCCGTGTCATTTCTTTCGATACGGGATTGCGCACATCTTCTTGCTGGGCATCCTCAAGGACTTCTGGCGCATGTGGCTGAGGCAGGTGTCTTCTGGAGGACATGTTCTCCCGACTTACATCCGGCAACACATCTCAAAAAAGGGATCTGAAATTCTGGTGACAGAGTTGTTTGGCAAGCCGTACACCGACTTGATTCGGTGGGTCTCCTGCTATCTCTGTCGGTGTCTCGACATGCAGCTTCTGTGAAGCAATCGTTGCTGTTGCATTGCATGCCCCACAGTGTGTCGATGAACTCTATCGTTTGCTGCTGGTGCAGGTACATAGGACTGTGGATGATGGAGGAATGGCTGGCATTCACCGAGACATTCTCCATGTTTCTCCTCCACGACCTACCGTGGAAACGAGAGCATCTCGGGCTGAAGAAGGCTTTCGACGAGCAGTGGACACTGCTGCGGTCCTCGGTCCTTTATTTCATGAAGTGGCACGATGGTCAACACACCGAAGAGCGAATATTGCAGGCACAGAAAGATCTGTTGGAGTATGGGAGAATTGTAGAGAAGGTCCGCACGCTGCAGATGTACTCGCTTGGGCAAACAGACAGCTGCTGGATCCAGCAGCTATAGAGCCATGGAGCTGCGTATGCGTATTGCAGACTTGTTAAGCTTGTGTGACTGCCGTCTCTAAAGCACTTTGCCAACACGTTCGAGAATGCAGGCCTACGGGGGCAGATTTTTGACGACATACAAGCTGCATATTGCTGCCATGCACCTGGCAGACCAGGTTCGGGCATGTGGGCCTGGCTATACGTGGTCAGAGTTCTGGGTGGAACGCATGGTTCAACTCGTAAAGCGAATGGTGAAGTACCGCAGTACCGCCTACCCTGAACTGCTGTTTGTGCACGATTGGCTACTGACCCTAGCATGCCGCCGGGTGAAGTTGACTCCAGACGGGTGTCAGTGTGTGTCACTGGCTGAAGCGCTGCGGGCCGTCAAGAGACGTCGCCAGTGTTCACGTGACATGCCCCTCCCAGACCAGGCGCTGCTATTGGGTGCACCCAAGAAGGTTGATGCCGGGGAAAAGGGAGAGGTGCTGTGGAGCCCCACCCCGGGTGCTTCGGGGGATGCTCAGCTGATGAAGGGATTGCCTCTCCTCCTGTTTGAAGACACGACCCTCCTACAGGACGGGTGGCCAGTGTTCAAAGACACCGATGCTGCTGAAAGACAGGGCCTAATTCTGCATGAACTGGGGTTGGAAGGCCCTCTCGGGGCGGGCAAGGCTGGAGTTGAGGTGGAGTTGCAGAAGTTCACCCGGGCTAGCTGACCTTCCAATCGGGGATACCATGAGCAGTGTGCAGTGCAAAACGCAGACCAGGAAGAACAATCAGTGGTTCCTGATCCGATATAGTGTAGCTTATGCAAACGGGCGCACCGAAATGAAGGTGTATGTGGGGCAGTTTTTGTACTTTGTGCGCGCAACTTTCACGAGTAGTATGCTGCCAGAGGGGGCATATCCTCCGGGCTGCGATCGGGAGCACCCAGCTGATTTGCGGCTGGGGGTGGCTAACCTGTACACAAGTGTGGACCAGCATGGTCCGGGAGTTCGGCCTGCAGACCCGGGTATTTGCCGGCTGCACGAATTTGTGAAAGTTGACAAGTTGGACCCCTCCAAACCTGGCACCCGGTTTGAGGGGGTGTTTGTACTAGATCTTAGGTCAATCGACTCGCAGGCAGTACCGACACGCGAGAGAAATGACACAAGGTTCTTTTGTGTCTCTGCAAAACTGTCAAGTAGGTATGCCGGTGTAAAGCGATAGGTGCAGGGTGGCTGTTGCTTTGTGCCAAGAATCAGGTCTGGTTATGTACACATTCGATGTGTGATGCATCTGTGCTTGAGTCCGGGGTCGTGCAGCAAAAGGGCTGCTCGGGAGAGACTGCTACATGCGTGCCTCGTGCCAGCATTTTGCCAAACACGCACACTCGTGCAAAAGTGCAATCCTGACAGGACTCTCAAGCTATCATATTAATTCTTTCACCACTCGACTGACAAACATATCCACTGCATTCCTAGCCAAGGTTCACGGCTCGATGCATTTGCAGACATCAGGTCTGGCAGCTTGTGGCTGGACTAAATAATGGGAGGCTGCAGCTCTCCCGGGAGAGCAGACATCAAAAACTTTTGGTGGCCCACAAACCGCCCATTCTTATACCTATTCGATGTGTGATGCATCTGTGCTTGACTCCGGGGTCGTGCAGCAAGAGGGCTGCTCGGGAGAGACTGCTACATGCGTGCCTCGTGCCAGCATTTTGCCACCCATTCTTATACCTATTCGATGTGTGATGCATCTGTGCATGACTCCGGGGTCGTGCAGCAAGAGGGCTGCTCGGGAGAGACTGCTACATGCGTGCCTCGTGCCAGCATTTTGCCAAACACGCACACTCGTGCAAAAGTGCAATCCTGACAGGACTCTCAAGCTATCATATTAATTCTTTCACCACTCGACTGACAAACATATCCACTGCATTCGTAGCCAAGGTTCACGGCTTGATGCATTTGCAGACATCAGGTCTGGCAGCTTGTGGCCTGACTAAATAATGGGAGGCTGCAGCTCTCCCGGGAGAGCAGACATCAAAAACTTTTGGTGGCCCACAAACCGCCCATTCCTATACCTATTCGATGTGCGATGCATCTGTGCTTGACTCCGGGGTCGTGCAGCAAGAGGGCTGCTCGGGAGAGACTGCTACATGCGTGCCTCGTGCCAGCATTTTGCCAAACACGCACACTCGTGCAACAGTGCAATCCTGACAGGACTCTCAAGCTATCATATTAATTCTTTCACCACTCGACTGACAAACATATCCACTGCATTCGTAGCCAAGGTTCACGGCTCGATGCATTTGCAGACATCAGGTCTGGCAGCTTGTGGCTGGACTAAATAATGGGAGGCTGCAGCTCTCCCGGGAGAGCAGACATCAAAAACTTTTGGTGGCCCACAAACCGCCCATTCTTATACCTATTCGATGTGCGATGCATCTGTGCTTGACTCCGGGGTCGTGCAGCAAGAGGGCTGCTCGGGAGAGACTGCTACATGCGTGCCTCGTGCCAGCATTTTGCCAAACACGCACACTCGTGCAACAGTGCAATCCTGACAGGACTCTCAAGCTATCATATTAATTCTTTCACCACTCGACTGACAAACATATCCACTGCATTCCTAGCCAAGGTTCACGGCTCGATGCATTTGCAGACATCAGGTCTGGCAGCTTGTGGCTGGACTAAATAATGGGAGGCTGCAGCTCTCCCGGGAGAGCAGACATCAAAAAATTTTGGTGGCCCACAAACCGCCCATTCTTATACCTATTCGATGTGCGATGCATCTGTGCTTGACTCCGGGGTCGTGCAGCAAGAGGGCTGCTCGGGAGAGACTGCTACATGCGTGCCTCGTGCCAGCATTTTGCCAAACACGCACACTCGTGCAACAGTGCAATCCTGACAGGACTCTCAAGCTATCATATTAATTCTTTCACCACTCGACTGACAAACATATCCACTGCATTCGTAGCCAAGGTTCACGGCTCGATGCATTTGCAGACATCAGGTCTGGCAGCTTGTGGCTGGACTAAATAATGGGAGGCTGCAGCTCTGTTGAATTATCGGGTAGCGCAGGGAGCTGGGCACCCTAGCGAGCGTACAGAAACGACAGGAGAGAAGGACTCGGGTAACAATGTAGCACACAGTGGAATGACTGGAACAGGAGCGCCCCAATCGACCAAAGGTAATTGTGTCGATCACAGCAAAACACTTGGAATATATGTGCCCAGGTCCATCCCTGCTTTGTGCTGTCCTCGCTACTGATAGCTCTGTGGAACTGTGGAATCGCGCTGCTCGTTGATCTCTGTACGGATCAGGGTGCAGCATCCCGCGAGATCTGGCGATCTGCTGCGGGCATTGGGATTTGGCATGTATCATCCTCCGTCAATCCAATGCAGCAACATCGTGCTGCATGGATACGCAGACGTAGGTTGGCTGGCATGGTCTTTGACGCTGCACCCTTGGCGTGCGCAAGCGCAGACCAGGAGTATGCATGCGCCGCATGCATGACGTGTCATGCACTGAGCTGGCACTTCGCACTGCCAAAAGGCTGTGGCAAAAGGTGGCATGATACATGGGATTGGTATGTGAGATTATACATGTTGAGGAATGCTAGTGGCACTTTTGGGCATGTGGAATTATGCACATGTAGCTGTATGCATGCAGCTCATGTGCACAGCTGTGACGTGGTACATGCTGGCATTCTGAGGTATTCTTTGGTATACTTTCGCCTGGCTCAAGTTTTGCAAGGCACTAGCCTGAGATACATACACATGTATCCACAATTGGTGCCTGCATATCTGGAATAGGTGTGCTTCTGAGCAGACAGACTTGGCCATTACAACACCTCCCCCCACACACGGGAGCGGAGCAGGGCAAACAAGAGTATGCTCTGCAAGCTCAGGGCAAGTCTGGAAGCTCAGGTAAGCAGATAAATGGAGACAGCACATTGACTTGAATGGTAGGGTACATCATAAGACCGGGGCAATGTGGTATTTACAGAGAAGGGTCTACTCATCTGGAATACGGATGAGTGACCTTGTTGGAATTAAGGCTAGTTCTAGAGCTGGCTGGGGAACTCATCGCAGAGATCGTGGAAATACTCTGGCAACAATTGACGACCTGAGTAGCGGTTTATCATTTCACTCATGGCCTCATCTAGGTCTAGGACTGCATCATGCAGCCTGCGAGTAACTCTTCTGACATGGCAGAGGTCAGTGAGGTACTGAGAGTGGTAGTCTCCAAGCGCTGGCATTGTAGTGGCATCTAGCATCAACTGGCGGACGTTCTGGAGAAAGCGTCGACGCTGGACGAGGGAATGGGATGTCGGATCTTGTGGGATCTCAGGGACTGGCAAGTTTCTAACTGCACACATAGGTGGGTTCAGATGATGGAATTGGGTCTGTCGGGTTTTATGGAAGTCACATGATGGAAAAACAGGTTGGTGCCCCGCGACATGCAACCTGGCGGATCAGATTTAGGCAGGGGTTGGCCTTGCTCCCGGGAGCCCCCTCCTCACATCACCTATGGCCTGGAAATCCCCGGCCTCACAGAGGCAGTCTGCTTACATCCAGGCGTCCCCTTCAGCATCACAGCGGGGGGGCAGCATTAGCGCACATGCGCTTTGCGGACTCAGTCCGCATCCTACCACAATAACTGCAGTAGGTGACCCTGGAAAGTGCTGCCTTATGGGATTCGCTCAACCGAGAACTACGTCTACGCGGTTTGCGTTTGGGATCGTCGATGTTGCTGCCACCCGCGGGCACCTTCCCCCCAGCGACGGGACGCCTGGTGGATTCAGCCTTGGCTGCTATATGGGACAGATGTAGCCGCGCTTCACGCGGAAACTCATGAATCATGTGCGCTCTCTGAGTACTGGAGGCATTGTGGAACAGATAATCGGCAACTTTCTCCAGGCATCCGGACAACTCATCAACTGGTAACCAAGAGTCATGAGATGCATCGTAGCCAACCCAGCGCACCAGGTAGTGAGGGCACGCGATGGAGATGTCGTCATCGCGATGCCGCGACTGCATGTAATTGACTACACATTCAACTTCATAAGTGGTCGTGTCCACAGTGGCCGATGACTTGGCAGCTTCAGGGCTGGTGGCGCATGCAGCATCGAAGGACTCATTGTAAGGTTTCAGCACAGAGAAGTGAAAGACATCATGTAGACCTAGACGCTGCAGCGTGGTCGGCAATGATATACGGGCCGCGGCCCGGCCCACTACTTCCAGAATTTTACAGGGACCCAACCAACGCGGAGTAAACTTCTTTCGGAGAGATGGATGATGCAGAGCAACCTTACGTATAGATAGCAGGACCAAATCACCCACAGAAAAGGTCGGCCAAGCAGATTTCCTGTTGAAATCCGACCACATTGACTGCTTGGCCTCTACCAGAGCTTGCTTTGCTAGGAAGTAATACATGCGGTGCATCACAGCTGGAGCTGGTTGCTGATGCTGTGGCAATTTGAGCGCAAGGGCTGTGGGAGACAGCGGCGGAGTGATACGGTTCAAAGAGAACGGCGTGCAGCCCGTGGCTGCCGACTTGGAGCTATTCATACTGAACTCGATATGTGGCAGGAATGCATCCCAATCATCATGTGCAGGACCGATGAAATGCCGAACAGCTTCTTCCACAACGCGATTGTAACGCTCAACTTGCCCGTTGGCTCTAGGATGGTAGGAGAATGTCAGCTGCAATGCAATGCCTAGGTGATCACAAAGGGATGTGAAAAATTTATTGTTCCACTGCGTACCGCGGTCACTACAAATGCCAAGTGGCAGGCCATAATGGGGGTATATGTGCTGGAAAAACAATGCAGCGAATCCGGGACCATTCAGAGTAGACACTGTGGGGATCAATCTTACCATCTTGCTGAATTGATCAACAAATACAACAATGCAATTGTGACCAGACGTGGAGTTAGGCAGTTGCGTGATCATGTCTACACTCACGACACGCCAGCATGCAGAAGGTACAGGTAGTGGGGACATGACTGCCTCCCGCTCCGACGGGGACTTCATGGTCTGACAGCTATGGCATTGTGACACAAATTTCTTGACATCTTTGTGTATATCTGGCCAGTAAAATGAGTCTGTGATCAATGATGCTGTGCGAGAGACACCCATGTGTGCATGCCAGGGGTGTACGTGGTGCCACAACAGAATTTGCCGGCGCAAGTGATCATGATCAGGGACAACAATCTTGTTCTTGTGCAGATAAATCTGGTGCTTAGGGTCGTAATGGTATGATGCAGGTGGCTCGGCAAAATCAGAATCATGTGCATAGCCACTACGCAATCGCTGCCAGAAGTCGTCCGCGTGCAGATCTAGAGTCAAGTATTTGTTGGATTGTTTCAGAAGCAGCTCTGCTTGTGAGTGCGTACCCACACGCTGTGCGTCGACTGCGCGGCCGTCACACACCAGGTCCTCCTGGTCGACCCAGTCCACCGCGGAAGCATCCGGCTGCGCGGTTGCTACGTCGTCCTCACGCGCGGGCTGTTGGTGGAGGGGTGAGGCCGAGGAATTCGGCCTTCTCCGCTGTAGGCGCGAAGTCAATGTCTGACATTGGAGATGGGGTGCGGAGGCAACCAGGAGCGGTCGCAGAGAACGGCGGCGGGTCGGCGTTGGCATGGGCCGGCGGGGAAGTGGGGATGGGGGCGGTGGCAGCGCTGGCGGAGATCCCGTTGGCATCAACACCGGGGACCGCTGAGACTCCAGCTGCTCGCCCATGCGGGGGCTGGACCCCGAGCTGATGGAAATCACTGATGGCGGCGGCTGCGTGGGCCGCCGTGGGTCCTGTGGCTGGGACAGAGGTGGAAATTGCGACTGGGAACGCAGGTCTGGCATGGGCGGGGACAGGCCGGGCGGGGGTGAACCGAACTTCTCCCGTAGCCGGGAGTAGTCGCAGGGCTGGGGAGAGATTGTTGGCAACGTCTGGTGGTATGGAATGGCCTGATTCATCGGCGACTGGCCAGATGATATGGCCGTTGATCCAGTGCTGGCGATTGGAAGCTCGTATCCGCTTGGATCCGGGGATGGGGAAGAGTGGCATCTGCGTGCTATAGCCGTGGTCAGACTTACGGCCGGAAATGCATAAGAAACTTGCACTGGAATGGCATTTCCCGCACGAGAGGCACAAGAAATGGGATGGTCATCATGCAGTTGTACTGTCATGGTAGGCAGGTGCGTGGCACGAGACACTGCATCAGCCACCACGTTCTTGTCACCAGGCACGTACATGATGTGCCAGTTGATGCGGGACAGCGTCTCTACCCAACGCGCTTGCTTGTTATTCAAGCGTTGCTGGGTCTGCAAGTATCTCAGTGGATTATGGTCAGAGTGGACATACACGGGGTGGCCATTTTCCAGATAGCAACGCCATTGGCGTGCAGCAAAAACAATGGCGCCCAGCTCTTTTTCAAAAGTGGCATGGTGGACCTCAGAGGAATTCATTTTTCGGCCTACCCATGCAATGGGATGCAGAGCTGCTTCATGGTCTTGCATCAAGACAGCTCCATAGGCATAATCACTGGCATCTGTGTATACATGGAAGGGCTGGTTGAGATTGGGATGGCGCAGGCCTGTGGCATTGATCAGAGCATGTTTGATGTCATTGAATGCTCGAGTGCATTGTTCAGTCCATGCGCTCTTGCCTTTGGCTTTCATGCGCTCGAGGAGTGGGGCAGCAAGGGTGGGAAATTTTGGAATAAATCTGCGAAAATAGCCAGCAAGACCCAAGAATGATCGGATGGTATTGGTTGACGATTTTAAATCAGCCTCAGGCCATTGTTGCAACACTGAAACCTTGTGTGGGTCTGGCTTCACGGTATCTGCTGTAACAATATGGCCCAAGTATTTGACTTCTTGCATGGCAAATTGGCATTTGACAGCATTGCAGAAAAAGTTGTGTTCATGCAGCCTAGTCAACACACGATCAAGATTGATGGCATGATCCTCAGCAGTTCTGGAAATGATGATAATGTCATCGAGGTATGCAAGGCAAATCTTGCCAATCAGTCCACGCAAAACCACGTGCATTGCTTGTTGGAAAACACTCGGTGCATTGGTGAGACCGAATGGCATCACCGTCCATTCGTACAGGCCATCAGGGGTGCGGAATGCAGTTTTTGGCTGGGATGTCGGGGCTAGTCTGATCTGGTGATATCCAGAAGCAAGATCCAATGCAGAAAAGTATCTCTGGCCTTGCAATTTATCAAGCAAGGCATCTATGCGTGGTAATGGGTATGTATTCTTTACTGTGTTCTCGTTCAGGTAGCGGTAGTCGACACACAGTCTCAGTTTACCTCCGGGTTTGGGAGCAAAAAGGACGCTGCTTGCCCAAGGGGAGATGGACGGCTGAATCCAGCCCATGTCAAGCAAGTGTTGTACCTGCTTTTCCAGTTCAGAGTGTTCCAGTGGAGTCAATCTGTACTGGCGGGCAGCACGTGGTCTGGTGCCAGGCAGATTCTCAATATTCATCTCAAAGCCTAAGGCTGTGGTATTTGGGGGTGCAGGCCCGAGCGTGCCTCCGGACCTAGAATGTTTGTGTACTATCTCTTGAACACACTGTGGGATGGTGGCTACATCTTGCTGGACTGGTGCTGGTACTTGCTGCTGGGACAGAAAACCTTTCTTTTTCGACGCCGCACATACATGCATATCGCTGGAAGGCTCGACGCGTGCATGTGCTGGTTTGACATGCACCACGTACAGAGGCGACTTACCACATTTAGCACGATTGACCATAGATTTCAGCTTACGGCTGGTGCATGCATACTCATCTGATGTTCCCTGTGAAGCAGGTGTGCGTTTGGGTATGTGCACGACATGCTGCCAATCACGAGAATGCTTTCGGGGGCCAGCCTTACGGCCAGGCACGATGATGCGAATGTCCGGATCATCAAACTCGAGTTTCATGTGCGTGACGGCAATCACATCAAGACCCAATAGCGCGTGATTGGGTGCATGCCACTCTGCAGCCGGCAAACTTGCTACCACAGTGTACGTGACATCGTGACGCTGGCGGCCTATGCTTGTGCATAATGTGACAGTACCGAGGCAGGGTGCTGCACTCCCAGAGATGCCATGCGACGTGGATGCGCTTTGGTGATATGGTATGGCATTGGCCTGTAGGAATTCTACTGTAATCATGCTGTGATTGGAGGCTGTGTCTACAAGCGCCTTCAAGCGGCTGCCTTTGATGTGGATGGGGACTGTGCAGATCAGATCGACAGCGTCAATTTTCTGACTAGCACAAGACATAGCAGATGTATTTAGGCTCTGCTGGTTGGACATCAATCGCAAAACATGGAACGTCTGGTGACCTGGCACTGGGCGGCCGTCCGTATAGGACAACAATGCATTGGCTTTGTCCACTGTGCTGTAGCTGTGTCTGCTAGTGTACGGCACGAACGCATCACTATCAAACAAGCGGCCAGGGATGGCTACTGTGACATGGTGCCCATTCAGGTTGATGGCATGTAAATGTCTCAATGCTACGTGTGCATCATCAGTGTATGGCAAGGTAACAACAATAGGGCAGGATAGCGTGGAAATATCGAATAATGACTTGTCAGCTGTGCTGAGCGAGGAAGGAAAAACAATGCCGTGGCCTGAGGCGTGGTCAGCCGCTAGTACAAAAGGCTCCACCGCCCAAGATGGGCAGCCAAGAGGCGGCTTGCCAGTTTCTCAACGGATATGGTTGCCAGGGGCACGTGCTCGTTTGTTCGGAGTCTGAGGGGTATCATCATACCGTTTGCGATTGCGGGGGCCCGCGGAATTTGGAGTGTTTGCCGCGCTCTGCGGCTGCGGCTGCGGCGGCGGGGGTGGTGGCGGCGGTAGCTCGTCGGCGGGCTCCACTGCCATCAGGCACTTGTTCTTGTTGGCAGGGTGTTGCGCCCAGGTTGCGAGTGCCTCCGGCGCAATGGAACGCGCGGTAGGGCAGTCCGCGATGCGGTGGTACCTGTCGCTGTCAGGCATGGAGGAGGGGCAGATGCCGCAAACTCGCTTGCGGTGGTGGAAAGTTGCTTCCAAGAGGAATATCCCGACGGCCACGGGTGTGAATGGAAGGTAGTAAGGGAGCTCTTTACGGCAGGCTGCCGCAAGACCGTGGATGGTGAATGGCGCGTTGTGGTTGGCAACTTCAAACGCATACACATCTTTGATCCACTGTGGTACGGTGGGGCTGTCCATGGCATTATCGAGCCAGGCCTGCTTCTGTTGGAATGGAAGCTTACGGGCGTCCCGGAGGCCTGGTAAGCGCTCCCGGGTGACGCTGGAACATGGCGTAGATGGCTGCACATATGTTGAACGGTTGTTAGAAAATTGGCTGCGACTCTGGCCTGGTCTTTGGGTATTGGTATATGCCATGGCAATCTGCCGCTGGCCTCGTTTTGGTGCTGATGTGTGGCCATGGGCTGGCATCTCACGGGTGGGGGTGGTATGGGTGCTGGTGGATGCAAAATCTACACCCTGGTAATGGTTGGCAGAGAATGTGGCAAAGCGCTTGGCTGTGTTGGCTGTCTCCTTGGCTGTGTTCAGCTTGTCCACACACCATGTGACAAATGCTATGGCATGTGAATTTGCGCGCTCGGTCGGCCATGTGTGGCTGTTCTCCAGATGTGTGGTCAATTTTTGTAGCAGGTCTGGTAGTGGCATGAACATTTTGACTGTGGCTGACAATTCTGAGGTGCACTCAGGGGACATGAGGTGCTGCAATTTGTCAAACAAGTTCCATGCAAAATCTTGCAGGGACATTTTGCCTGGCAAGTCCACATAATCGAGAAAGATCAATTGGTAATATATGCGGACATGATGCACCAAGTCATTGAAGCTGGAGGCTTTTCCAGCACGGTATTTGCTCCAGGCTCCCTCGATATGCATTCTGAATTGCCCGTTGGTAAAGAAAAAGTCACGTATGGCATCCAGCCATTCACGAACGGTGCACTCAGGAGACATGGCTTTTTCTGTGGCAACCTGGTAGTGCATGGCATCACGAGTGAAACCCTTGGACAAATGTTTGATCACCTGGGCCTCAGATAGTTTCATGCATAAGACGCGGTTGTTCAAAACTTCGCACACGTAGTGATGCCACTTTCGCTCAGCGGATGCATCGCCGCGAACCGCATCAGACAAAGGAAAATGTATGGATGCGAAGAAATAATCAGCAGACCTAAACCAGGTTGCACTCGAGTCGTCTGTGAAGTTCGGGGTGTACGATGGCAGGCTCGACACGTGAGGCAGGGATGACAGTACCAGGTTCGATCGCACGATGCCGGCGTACTGCAGCGCGGGCGCTGCTGCCACCTGCGCGGATGTCGCGCGGAACAGCTGCTCCTCGAAGTAGTTCGCTGTAGTCCCAGGTAGGATAGACGCTGCTGTGTACATGGACCGTACGATCGGCTCAATGGCGCTGACGGCGAGGGTGGCGAGCTGCGACACCATGGCCGCGGGGCTGGAGCTGGTGCTTCTTGCGCGATGCGACGTGACGCGCAAGGCGAGGGCAGGGAAGTCCAGGTGGGAGTGGTCCACAGGACACTGTAGCCATACGGTTGCCCAGGCAGCAGCATCTGTAGAGAAGGAATATACGAAGTCCAGAATGGTGGCAGCGAGGGCGCCCCCAGTCCAGGTGTAGAAGGCCATCGCGCTGACGGAGAGAAGATCGCGCACGCAGCCCACAGGTGGACCCCAGTTGGAGGCGCAGGTTGTCGCAGTGGCTGCTCGCAGCTGCTCGCGCACTTGGTCGCCATTCAGGTGGGACCTTCGTCGAAGAGCTTCGAACGGAGGGGGCGTCTGGTCGGTGGTGCTTTGGACGAGCATCTGGAGCAGGGTGCGGGAAGCCTGGCCGTACGACTTCAGCACCTCGACAGACGAGCGTCGAGTCGCTTCGAAGAAAGCCTTCGTAAGTGTCAGCAGGAGGGATATGGCCAGGCGGATTGCCTCGCGCTCTGCTGCTTGCAAAGCGTCGAAGCCTGACAGTTGGATGAGGTCGGGAGGTACGCCATCGTCATCTGGAGGCTGAACGACAGACGCATAAAACTGACTATACTCGCTAGGATCGGCCATGGCAGAGAAGCCTCACCGATACCTGTTGAATTATCGGGTAGCGCAGGGAGCTGGGCACCCTAGCGAGCGTACAGAAACGACAGGAGAGAAGGACTCGGGTAACAATGTAGCACACAGTGGAATGACTGGAACAGGAGCGCCCCAATCGACCAAAGGTAATTGTGTCGATCACAGCAAAACACTTGGAATATATGTGCCCAGGTCCATCCCTGCTTTGTGCTGTCCTCGCTACTGATAGCTCTGTGGAACTGTGGAATCGCGCTGCTCGTTGATCTCTGTACGGATCAGGGTGCAGCATCCCGCGAGATCTGGCGATCTGCTGCGGGCATTGGGATTTGGCATGTATCATCCTCCGTCAATCCAATGCAGCAACATCGTGCTGCATGGATACGCAGACGTAGGTTGGCTGGCATGGTCTTTGACGCTGCACCCTTGGCGTGCGCAAGCGCAGACCAGGAGTATGCATGCGCCGCATGCATGACGTGTCATGCACTGAGCTGGCACTTCGCACTGCCAAAAGGCTGTGGCAAAAGGTGGCATGATACATGGGATTGGTATGTGAGATTATACATGTTGAGGAATGCTAGTGGCACTTTTGGGCATGTGGAATTATGCACATGTAGCTGTATGCATGCAGCTCATGTGCACAGCTGTGACGTGGTACATGCTGGCATTCTGAGGTATTCTTTGGTATACTTTCGCCTGGCTCAAGTTTTGCAAGGCACTAGCCTGAGATACATACACATGTATCCACAATTGGTGCCTGCATATCTGGAATAGGTGTGCTTCTGAGCAGACAGACTTGGCCATTACAACAAGCTCTCCCGGGAGAGCAGACATCAAAAACTTTTGGTGGCCCACAAACCGCCCATTCTTATACCTATTCGATGTGCGATGCATCTGTGCTTGACTCCGGGGTCGTGCAGCAAGAGGGCTGCTCGGGAGAGACTGCTACATGCGTGCCTCGTGCCAGCATTTTGCCAAACACGCACACTCGTGCAACAGTGCAATCCTGACAGGACTCTCAAGCTATCATATTAATTCTTTCACCACTCGACTGACAAACATATCCACTGCATTCCTAGCCAAGGTTCACGGCTCGATGCATTTGCAGACATCAGGTCTGGCAGCTTGTGGCTGGACTAAATAATGGGAGGCTGCAGCTCTCCCGGGAGAGCAGACATCAAAAAATTTTGGTGGCCCACAAACCGCCCATTCTTATACCTATTCGATGTGCGATGCATCTGTGCTTGACTCCGGGGTCGTGCAGCAAGAGGGCTGCTCGGGAGAGACTGCTGCAGTTGTGCAACACTTCTGCCCCCGAGTAATACATGCAGCAGTGACACCAAATGAACGACACACGTGTAATCTGCGTTAGGTGTGTGGCTGTTTGAAGGATAACGGTTGGCCGAGCGATCCAGTTATTAGTTCACCCAGTGCCAGGCCGCGTAGGAGGTATCGGGCTCTACAGATCTGTACAGGCATGTGTTGCGCTACTCTCGTCAAGCCAGCATAAGGACTCACCAAAGAGGCAGTAAGACAATCACGTTAGCATCGTACCAGACGCGCAGTAATTCCAGAGGAAACTTTTTGACGCCGACTAGACATTCTCCCTAGGCTGATCCATAGCGACCGTCCAAACAATGCAGGGTTTTCCGAGAGCACCGTCCAAACGGTACAAAAGCAAGTACGATGTTGTGCGATTGATACAAGAGGCCCCCGTCCGGGTAGTCGAGGAGGGGGCGGGGATGCAGTATATATTCCCAGGATGGACCGGCAGAGACACAGCTATGGAGAGACCAGTAGCGATAGGGACCCAAGAAGGCCGAGCATGGTGGGGCATGTACTACGTCCAGGAAGACATTGATGTGGACAAGTGCGAGGCTCAAGGGCGCAAATACGAGTGCCCGAATGTGGTCATGACCCCGTCGGTTGCGGACACCGTCCACTCCGCCATCCAGCACCTTGCCCGCAATGGGCGTCCCACCCCGCACATATTCGAGGCCATGGCAGATACGACATGCAATCTGTTCATGGACCTCCGTGCGTGTGCATCTGCAGAGTTGGCGGAGAACGTTGCGGCCTGCAATCAGTGGGTCTTGCGGATCACGGATGTGATCCGCAGTTTCCTGCCGGTCTTGACAGGGCTGATGACTGGCGTCTACGTGGGCGTAGACGCCAGTCAGTTTCAGTTCCACGTTCTCCGGAACCGCCACATGTTGCGGCGACAGGAAGGGGGAATCGGTGCTTCACAGCATGACTCCAGTGAAGTACCCGAGCACGACCCCCCTGATGAATACCTATGCCGCGTGCTCGTTAAGCATCCACGATGGATGTTTGAAGATTCCAGCACGATGGCCTCATTTGTGGGAGAGGCAATCCGCGCCTTTGAGGTCGAGGATCGGGATGGGGCGTCCACCTTGAGGTGGATGCTTGAGTCTGAGTCTTATCTAGATGATGGGTGTGCTTCACCGTCCCGCTCCTTCTTATACCTGTGGCACGGCCAACTCCACAAAGGTCTAAAATGCTGAGGTGATTGCAGGATGGTGTTGCTTATGGGTTGCTCTTGGGGCCAGCACTTAGAAAACGGGGAGCTGACTAGAGAAGGGGGGGTACTCTGGCCGGACAGCGAACTCAGCCACTTGCCTGTGCAACCTCCTCCAGAAGAGGACGTAGATCCTGGCTATTACCAGTTCTTTAACAATCTAGTTCGAACGCCTGGCCTTGACGACTATGGGGGCCAGCGCCAAACGGTTCAGCTGTTCTCTAGGAAACAAAGACCGGTGCAGCTGCCAATCCAGGCCCACTCTTGTAGTCGCAGCCGTTGATAGCATGTGATTTGCAGGTCGTTGTAATAAGTCTGCCTTCTGCTTTGGAGGACCGTGCATGACAGTATGTGTTTTTGGTAGTGTACTGGAATCGCGGCCAACAGTATTCCAAATGGGATATGTCCACCACCTGTGACTCATGGTCCATGATGCATGAATGCTGCATTCGCATGTTCTGTATATGGACACAACCACGCTCTTCAACCATGTGGCCACAGTCAGTGCAGATTCGCAAACATTCGAGGCTGGTTCAAAGTAGCACTCACCTAGCTAAACATCAAACTCATTTAAACATTCGGCAAAAACATGAAAGATCCAGAACACTGCACGGCCAGTTAAGGTGGAGCCCAGGCCTGTTTGCAGCTACATTGTGACTGGAAGTTACGTTACACTGCTAGATCGTGGCTAGTACCCACAGTCCTTCACTAGTGCACCTACTGTTGCAAAGCAACATCGAATACATACAAATACACCCATGTCATCAGTGGCACAACAAGGATGGTCCCTGTCTTGGTGTCTACAGACACGGTGCCTGCAAGTGTGAAGCATTTAAGCATGCCAGATAATTGACCTACAAGAATGCATCATTGTATACTCGTCCAGCTGAGGTCACCGCAGATACTATTGCAGATACCGCAAGGATTATCGCTGTACATACGACAGCTGGTGGTGAAGCAAATACTGCATCCCATACCGCCGTAGCTATAGAGACCCCCCCAGCAACAGATACGATCAAGGACCTCGGGCACCGTGCAGCTCGGAACAGGGCACAACAGGTTTGGATACTGTCTCGGAATTTTGCGCTATTCGTCGTTTGCACTCCGTACGAGGCGGAATACGCACCTGCAGCTGTGTCGACTGCTGCGCGGATTGGGGCCCTGTACCACAGCGGCGCACACAAAGCTTCTTCTTAAGCTACAGTGCATTTGACATTATAATTATTAAAAGGTGGCATTTGCCCGAGAGCCGCGAGAGTATGCCACCTTGAGCCAGCTACGGATGCAACGACGGGCGTGGCGCAGGGCACGCAGTATAGAGGAGATGTGCATCCAGCATGTACACGCCGAAGGAGTGTAGATGCGCGTTCCAGTGGAGCTCGGCTGATAGTGGCTCTGGCGGCACAATGCGCACGACGAGCGCACTCAGCCCAGCAAAAAATATGCTGTTCATAGGAGCGTGAGAGCGCGTTCGCGGCATGTGCATTTCGCTCCATGAGGTGCGCTGCAGGTGCGCACCACCACAACACAACTAATATGCTGTCCGTAGGAGCGTGAAAGCGCGGTCGCGGCATGTGCATTTCCTCGATGAGGTGCGCTGCAGGTGCGCACCACCACAACACTCCGCTAACACATCTCACCTACACTTCTGGCACGCACTTCACGCAGATACGGAATGTGTTTGAAGAGTGCGTGGACAGTGCGCGAATGTGCCAGCGAGCAAAACATGTGTCGCGAGTGTACACGCCGACCTGCCTACCATCCTTGTAGTGACAGACGGGTCGGGAGCAGTCCAGGTTGTCTGCGACAACCAAGAAGCGATCTCTGCTATGGCCCATATGCGCGGCAGAGGAAGAGTCTTCTTAGCAGTCGCCCAGATCTACAGACTAGCCAAGCAACACGGCCTCGTGCTGACATTCGCATGGCAGCGCAGGACCACCAGGACCATCACACTCGCCGACTCCTACTCGAAGCACCCAGACCCAGGCGACTGGAGGCTGTCCAGAAGCGTGCTGGGAGCACAGATTAGGAAAGCAGCAGCCGAGTGGGTCATGAAGGGATACTTCCCGCCAGACATTGACATGATGGCCAGTAAATGGGCACACCACGTGCCCTGCTACGTATCGGAGTTCTGGGACGGGAACTGCGCAGCGCTGGACGCGCTGGTTCAACCTTGGAGCCAGTGGGTCGCGGGCTCCCCAAACAGGCACACAGACAGGAAACCATGCCTTTTCTTGTTCCCTCCAGCCACGCTGCTGCCACAGGTGCTCATGAAAATCAGGAGGGAGAGACCCACCGCATGGCTAGTGTGTTCCCGATATCTCAGAAGCATAGATCGGAACCTGATAGCAGGTTTGCCCGTGAAATGCCGAAACGTGGCCCACATAGTGACACCAACTCCAGCCAACCCAGCCTACCACACAGGAGAACAGTGGCACACCCCGCTGCAGATCATATTTGTCACATGGGATTGATGTAACAACAACAGGATCTATCGCAAATGACGACCGCGGTCAGCATAGCGCTCGAAGGTAGCCATGCCCGTCCGCCTCATGGTGACAGCAGCAGGCTCCGCAGCAGCTTGGGCAGTTTGCACATGCCCTCTCCGGAAACTGTGCATAGTCTCCCCGCCGTCAACACCAAACCGCACAAGATTAGCCCTCACCCGGTTGCCGGCCGCTTGCGAAGACAGCCGCGGGGAACCAGGCCGCTGGGCCCGAAACACAGCCCCAACAGGCGGCCTGCCGGACAGGGCACGCTGCCATTGATATAGGAGGCGGAGGCGCCGGATAGCACAAAGATCAGAGTTCTCATGTATCGCAATCTCCTGGGTCTGGGGTCGCCGAAATTGCTCTGTCTTGCTGCGGCAGGGTACCATGAGAAGGCAACCAATCGGCGCCTCCGAATGAGGGAACTCCCCTGCCCAGGCATCACTGGCCGAGACAACCGTACGGTCCGCGCGCTGCAAATAAAGATCCTCCTAGTCCACATACAGGGCATCCTGACCCCTACGGCCACTGTTCCACAGATATAGGATATAGGTAGCATCCCTCAGGAGCACTGAGACCCTGGTAGCCACACCAGCAGCCGCTGCGGCGCGCAGCTCAACGTCCATGCGACCAATTAGAGCAGTCACAGTCTGGGGGGTAAAAGGCACAGCACTGCGTGGGCGCACCCCAACAACAGCCTGCCGCCGCTGGTAAGCACGCACAGCACCGTGCACCAGCTCCGATCGCACTGGATTCCCGTACCCCTCGTCACACCAGTCCCAGCTGCGCCCCCGGAAGTCGAAACACCGACCCAGCGCACTGACCCAGCTTTGGAGGGTAGAAGTGGCCACACCCGCACAGGAGCGGCCGGTTAGGTTTGGGAGAAGATGCTCATGGAGGAACAAGCACACATGGTCTGGGCGGCACGTGGCCCACCCCTGGTCCACTGTGGCAAACATCAGCTGCAGGAAAGGCGCAAACATCTCGTTGGCCTTGGAATAGTTGGACTCCGTTCGGGGATGACGACAGAAGGAGCGCTCATCAGCGATCAGTCGTTCGCGCTCGGCGCGCAGCCGGGCCTCACGAGTGTTCGGAGACAAACACAGGCCATCTGCAGAGGGGCGACCGGGCCCGAATCGAAGAGCACTGAGATGCTGCTGAGCCTCAACCTGAACAGAACAAGTGAGAACTCAGTGCGAGTCAGACAGGAGTCAGACAGAGGTATGTTGCAAGCAGCGATTGGAATTGGATCTATAGGGCGGGCGGGGCCGGAAGAAGCTTCCACCGGGGGCCACCGTCTCATGCAAACTAATCAGTGGCTACCATCAGCTGAACGATACAGTGTAAAATCAGTCTCTTCCCCACTTACACTGACGGCAAGAGGGCGCAAGGACGCCTCGAGATAACGAGGCCAGGAGTCAGCCCAACGCCGAGTCCTGCACTTGACATAACAGACAAGTACATGTAGGAAAGAGACAAACAAGCACAGCATCGTTCGTTGCTGAGCCTGCATGAAGTCTACAGGTCCAGCTTAATAAGAATCGCACCCACCCACCACCCGATAGCAGAGGAACGGAAACCGCCGGAGCACAGCTCGAAGGAGAGAACGCAGGAACAGCCCTACACACACAGAGGAGTAATCAAGAGAGAACCGAGACTCGAGACTGAGAGATTCAACAAACACGGGCACAGCCCCGACCTAGAGAGAGTGACACAAACAGACACACGCTGTTGGTAGCCCGCTATACAACCCCCCAGCTGTGAAGGCAGACAGCTGGCACAAACAGCCCGACATGCATGTGCACATGTAGCCACACGTAGCCATCAGTCATGTCGTGGCGGCGCCCACCCGGGGGCCGGAAGAAGCTTCCACCGGGGGCCACCGTCTCATGCAAACTAATCAGCGGCTACCATCAGCTGAACGATACAGTGTAAAATCAGTCTGGACGATGGCCTTGACTCCAGAGCATGCATAGCGCAGTGCGTGGCACAGCCAAGTTTGGGCGTGAGATCTCTCACATGACGCAATCGCCGCGTCCGTGGTTCCATGTCATGACAATGCGTTGTGTGACGCTACAACACCCGGGTCGGGGAAATACATCTGTGGCTCGTACACAAATCAGAAGAAGGTCCGGTTAGCGGCAAAACAATAAGAGTAGCTCTGCTTACCTCTGTATATAGTTGCCCACCGGGCTTAGAGCTGCCTCCCCCTCCCCACGTGTCATTGCCCACCGGGCTTAGAGCCTGGCGTCCCGGAGGCCGCGGAGCTTCGCCCCGCTGGCCACCGATCCCCACGCGCCCCACGCGCTTCCACTGTATGGGACCGGCCCAGAGCCCGCGTCGACCGCGTGCCACGGCCTGCCCGTTGCCCACCGGGCCTTAGAGGCTCGCCCCCCTCCCGACGTGTCGGATCGCACCCCTCGCCACCGATTCCACGCGTTTTTAGTGTAGCGATCGCCCCCTGGCGCCGCGTCGACCGCGTACATGGTCAACTGTTCCGGAACGTTCGATCAATCGTTCCGGCATGGTCCCGGCACCGACCTTCGCAGATCCGAGCGACACCTGTAGCGTGCGGACGTGCGGCGACACAGCCGGAAAGAGGTATACAATTAATTTTGCAGCATGCTTCACAAATGCCGTCCCAGCAGGCCAGCGCTGCAGCTCGTTCATGTCCCGGCGTACCGGCTGCCGAGCAGACTTGGCACGGACGGTTGCTTTCACCGATCAGACAAACTTGGCAGCTGCACATGCAGCTGCGGAGACTCTATAGTACACAAACGGCGCTCCCGCAGCATGCGTTGATCATTTCGCTGGCTGCATCCTCTGTTTCTGTAGTCGAAGATGCTCTGTGCGCGCTGTGAGACGTGCTGAATGCCTGCTGTGTGCGAATCCCACCGCGCACAGCTTGCAGTGCATTGATATCTTCTCAAGCAGCTGTAAATGCTTCGACGGCCTGCCCTGGTCCGGCTCCGATGAAGTTTGATTGGTAGCCATCTTCGGAGTGATGGTCCGGGTATGCTGTCACAAATCACACTCTTGCTGTTTGCGGCCCTGTCGATCGTATGGCCATACTGCATCGAGTATAGTGTCACAACAGTATGTTCCACGCAGAGCTGTCAATGATGCAACAGCTCTGTAGTGCCCGCGACGCCTGGCTGCCCTCCTTTGCTGTGCACCGCTTCGCCGTCTATACACTCGCACAGATGTCTGAAGAAAGGCAACGAGGCTCATGTCACCGCATTGGAATATGGCGTTTGCTGTGCTCGGCTGCTTGCACAGCAGCATGACGTCGCTGTCCCAGCGTACCAGCTACCAAGCACGCCAGATGCAACGTTAACACATCATCGATTGTTCGCTCGAAATATGTACCGTTCTGTTGCTGACATATAGCTGGAGAAGTGACATACTGCGTTGCTATTCCAGCGGCATGTACCGTCGCTGTTGCGAAGATGCACTACCGCTGCGCACACAGATGCACAAGCTCTCGACACATGACAAGTATGCTCTCGACTGCAAATGTTGCTGCATCGCACAGCATGCGCTGGCTGCCGATGGCCACAATCCTCTGTTTCACTGAGCCGCTCCGTGACAGCACTTACAGTCTGTTCATCACCACAGCCTGCTGCAGCCCCTCACGACATAGATCTGGCCAGTCGCCTTGGTAGCACAGTTGGCGCTGGCCTTCTGATGGCAAAGCAGGCAGACCACTCGAAGCAGGGAACGATGGAATAGCAACAGACAACACAATGTCACACAAGCAGCAGCACTGCCGTGCTTGAGGCATGCACATCCAGGCCTGCATTCTCTGCACATGGACACATGTCAACTGATCACAGAAGAACACAAGTTTTTGCAACAGAAGCTTGCACACTCTGGCCTACAACCTCTGTCCTTTGCTAGGAACTCAATGGGCACCACAACATGGAGCAACACAGCACAAGCTGCTACAAATGCAAATGAAGCTTGCAGACTATCCTCGCACTGCGAGGGACCCACAAATATGCGCTCACACTACCTTCAAACTGCAAAGCATGCACACCCGTACCAACACCCTCGGCTATGTGCCCTCTTCAGAGCATACACACATTCACAACTACCTACAACTTACAGCCATTGCTGCTGTCTCAGTGCCACGCTCCCACCACCTCTGCACCTCGGCCCCACATGCCACCTCCGCAGCCCCACCCCCCGGGGACGGGCCCCTCTACGGCAACCACATTACAGTCATCGGTGTCCCGGGACACCCCACGCGCACCCCGCACCCCACCACCTCGCCACCCCGCGTCCCCTACGCCCCGCCCGGTGGGCTAGGCACGTAGTGCCATCTTTTTCGCCCCCCTGGCCACCCATCCGCACCCGTAGACACCGAGCGCCCGCGCCCCACGCGCTTCCTATGTATGGAAACCCGCCAGACCGCGTCCGCCGCGTCCCACCGCCGTCCCTGCACCGTCCTTGCATCGTCCCACCTCTATACCGGCTGCTTCGGCGAGGCGGACGCTTCGTATAGCCACGCCGCTTCGCCCGGCAGAGCCAGATTTACCTTGCATATTCACTGCATCTTCTGTGCATCTTCTCTGCTTCTGAGTGCGAGGGCTGCAGCTGTCGTCGCCATCCGCGGCAGATGCTGCGTACGTTGCAGGCGACGCTGGAACGGCGTCGGTGTCAGTGTAGCCCTCATTGTGTGTGACATAAGCATATATGACCAGTATTTATCATTTTCAGTTGTGGAGCCGCTGCAAGCGATCCTGCAGCTCGTTTCGTCAGAGTTCGCAGCGCTCTGTACGCTCTGTCATCGGGCCCACCATCGCAAAGGCTACGTGCTGTTGATGGCAGTTGATTCCAATGGGAAAACCGCCCGTGTATGGCTCATCTGGGATGCTGTAACAAGGCGAATCGCTGTGTACGCCTATATTGCTTCTCTCTGTGCTCCGTGCTGTGTGCCCGTCATTGTCCAGCCCGCCCGTGCTTATAGCCCGCCGCATTGCTTTGTAAGGCTCTGTAATCTTCTGCTATGTAAATCAACGTATACGTAGTCTGTCCTCGGCTCGATCTGACGATCCGCACATGATGGCAGACCGGCGCAGACTGCATCGACGACGTCTCGCTTGCTCTGCGACCCTCACGATGCACCTGTCATGCATCTGAATTGCAATCAAACGTCCCAGTGATTGCAAAATGTGTAGCTCAGATCGCTGATGTTCCAGGTGCGTGATGTGCATGTCGTTCGCTGGCCTACATGTGCGTATTGCCCCGCAGCCTATTTCCAAGGTTCCAACTTAAACATTTGATCCTTTTCTGTATGCCATTGCTCTGATCTCTGTTGGTATTTGTCGCCGACGCGACCTGCTGAGTCTTCGTGAATTGCTCAGACCGCAGCACCCATGCTTCACTCGTTGCAGCCAACATGGGCGCACGAGAGTGCGAATTTTCGTCATCTTTATGGCTGCAGCTCGTGTAGTTCGCCGATGCTCCGGGCGGCTTTACAGAGCGCCGTGCTGCGTGCCCGATGGGTGACAGCCTCACCGTGCGAGCCCTGCCGCATCGCAGAACAGGTGTTTTAGTTACCTCTTCAAACACACAGTCGCAAATGCAGGCTTGCTTTGTGATACGTCGACGATGCTGCTCCGCGAGCTGTTGCTATGCGAGTGCTGTCATAGGCCTCACATGTATTGTGTCCTGGCTTTTCGATTTTTTTTAGCAATGCTGTACTGCATGTCTGGCATTTATTTGCTACAGCTGCGTATATTTTTGCGCTGAGTTGCTGATGCTGCAACCGCTCGTACCGTGTACGACGCCATCATGTTTGCTGCTGCTTTCTTTCTCACTGACTCGCTGCTACTATTCATTACTAATGTCGGAGTGAAGGTTGTTGTGATGCTATTCCTTGCAGCGGGGCGCTCTGTATCGCGTACGCCACCAGACCGTTCGCTGCCGCTTTGCTTCTCACACATTCGCAGCTTCCATTCATTACACAGTTTGTGTAGGAATGCTGTGCTGCTGCTCTCTTATTTCAGAGGCATTTGCGGTCTTTGCTGCGCCGCTGCACGCGCATCACACACCAGAGCAATCGCTGGTTCGCTGTGCTATCTTGCTCAGTAAACCTGGTCAATGAAACAGAGGTCTTTATCATTGCGTTGCGGGCTGCAGCGTGCTGTCGACAAAGATTGTGCACCATCACGTCGCTGTCCCATCACACCTCCTCCAGAGCATGTCAGATGCAGATCATCGTCACGGTCATCATTTGCCAAGTGTTGCTGCAGATCTAGGTGGAGATGAGCTGCACTGCACTGTGTTTGCATTCTCTCAGGTGCTCCCATACATCACATACACTCTGTTTATAACCACCTCTTGTTGCAGCCTCTCGCAACAGAACTTTGACCAATCACCTTCTCAACAACACCACTGTTGGCCTTTTGATTGCAGCGCAGGCAAACTTGGCACAGCGGGGCACCATGGCATAGCGTGTCACAACAATAGCAACACAATAGCAAACCCGTGTTTGCGCTGCAGGTCCGGAGGCATGCATGTTCAGGCCTGCATTCTCAACGCTCTTCAAGTGGACACACCACTACTTGCAGTGTCTGCATCATGCATGTCCATGCCGACGCCCTCGGCTCTCCGCAATGTTTTAGCAGACTTAGGAACACAACTACTGCAATACGAAACATTGGTGTCGCTACTGCTTCAGTGCCGCCCACAACTCTGGCACCTCGGGCCGCATGCCACTTCCGCAGCCCTCAGAGCCGAATCGCCTCTGCGTCCCCGGCAACTCAACCGCATTTGGATCCCCGACACCAACGCCACCCCGCCATCCCGCGTGCCCCCGCACCCGGCCACGCCTCGCACCTCCAGCCATGCCCGGTGGGCTAGCACGAAGTGCCATCATTGCCCACCGGGCCTTAGAGCTGCCTGTACCAGCGCGCGCGGGCCGGTCGCACCCCTCGCCACACCCCCCCACGCGCCCCACGCGCCTGCTATACCTGTACCTGTACCAGCGCCGCGTCCGCCGCGTGCCTGCCCGTACCGGCACCGTCCCCGCACCGTCCCTCGGCGGTGTACCTTCTGCAGACCTGCGGCGAGGCGAACAGTTCGTATGGCTTCGCCGCTTCGCCCGGAAAAGCCAGAATTACCGTGCATATTCGATGCATGTCCTATGCATCTGAGTGCGACGGGCTGTGGCCGTTATCGGTTGCCCACCGGGCCTTCGAGGCTCCGCCCCCTCCCCACGTGTCGGATCGCCCCCCTCGCCACCGATTCCACGCGTTTTTAGTGAAGCGATCGCCCCCTGGCGCCGCGTCGACCGCGTACATGGTCAGCTGTTCCGGAATGTTCGATCAATTGTTCCGGCATGGTCCCGGCACCGACCTTCGCAGATCCGAGCGACACCTGTAGCGTGCGGACGTGCGACGACAGAGCCGGAAAGAGGTATACATTCAGTTTTGCTGCATGCTTCAGCATGCCGTCCCAGCAGGACAGCGCTGCAGCCTGTGCATGTCCCGGCGTACCGGCTGCCGAGCAGACTTGTCACGGACGGTTGTTTTCACCGATCAGACAAACTTTACAGCTGCACATGTAGCTTCCGAGATTCTGCAGTTCACAAACGGCGCTCCCGCTACATGCGTGGGTGCATCCTCTGTTTCTATGGTCCTGTGTACCGTGACCACTGTCCCGTGGCGGCTGCCGTCATACCTCGTGCGGTGTGAACCTGGCATGACATGTCCGTGGTCCCTCCGCCACGCTTCGCCTCTGCACCGCGGTGGCGCTGGTACTTGTGGCGGTACGCTGTACAAAGCCTAGAGCGTCCGTTTACGCACGGTATATGATATCGATGTTTATCTCAGATATTGATCAGTGCTGTGTGACATGAACCCTCCTGCGCAGCGGCACGCCGATGTTACTGAGAATACACGGCAGGCCTCTCAGCCGGAAACAATCCGCTTGCAAAGGAGATGCCATCCTACAAACTGATCGGATTGTTGTTGAGCCTATATAGTTGCTGTTTTAGCCAAGGCACTACTCCGTTCCTGTGATGTTGCAGTTGCATGTACTGCCTCGTCCGCAAGGGTGTGTGTCTGTCGCAACACATATCCACTGCAGGCGCCTCTTTATGAATGTTTGTTGATGGTTCTTTGGCGCTGTCTCGCCGGTCAATAAACTGCTGGGTGCACATGGCAATAACTCCGCAGCTGCGACTAGCTATGTTGGGCTTTCCAAAAGCTTGCAGCAGCATCACCCGACACATAAAGTGGAGGCCGGCTATTTGTGCTTTACTTGTCACTTCGCCGTACAGTAACTGCAGCAGTTTGCATCGCAAGGCAACTGTGAGTTATGCTCCGTGCAGCCATACGTGGCAACATTACTCGTCCTTGACACAAGCATTCTCGTAGGACAGTATAAAGCATTACTGCTCCCGTGACTTTGGCGTGTGGTGCTCGCTGATTGCCATGCGCTGAGGCACTTGCAACTGAGACAAATCAACAACATAGCATTGCAACTATTCACTAAAAAGAACGACGAGACTACAGTGCGCACAAGAAAGCACGCT
This sequence comes from Ulva prolifera, assembly GCA_023078555.1. Classification (NCBI taxonomy): domain Eukaryota; kingdom Viridiplantae; phylum Chlorophyta; class Ulvophyceae; order Ulvales; family Ulvaceae; genus Ulva; species Ulva prolifera. The sequence goes on along the minus strand of CM041200.1, from coordinate 7,697,999 downwards.
GAAAGCACACGAACACTTTGCTTGGCCGTTTGACTGCCGCCCAGGAGTGACCCAGCCATCACAGCTCGCGGAGGCAAGTCTCTGGCGCAAGCAGCGTTGTCTTGAGCTTGCCAGCCCTCGCTGGGCGCCGGCAGCGTCGCAAGCATTTCGCGCAAAGCACAGCGCAGCCACTGAGACAATTAATTGCGCAAGTCTTGTGGTGCAACAGGGCGCAATTGTGTGTTTGTTTGAGCTCCTAGGCTGCGCAGTTGCACGTTGTGGAGGTGACTGCGCACCCGTGCGGTCGACGTCATGCCCAGCTGGCGCAGGTCATCAGCCGGCGCGTGATACTACCACTGCTTTGACATGCACACGCCTGCGTCACAGGACAGTGGTCACCGTATACACGACCGTTTCTATAGTCGACGACGCTCTGTGCGCGCTGTGAGCCGTGCTGAATGCCTGCTGTGTACGAATCCCACCGCGCACAGCTTGCAGAGGATTGATATCTGCTCAAGCAGCTGTAAATTCTGCGACCGCCTGCCCTGGTCTGGCCCCGATGAAGGTAGCCATCTTCGGACTGATGGTCCGGGTATGCTGTCACAAATCACACTCTTGCTGTGTGCAGCCCTGTCGATCGTATCGCCATGCTGCATCAAGTATTTTACGTCATATTGTCACAACTGTATGCTCCACCCAGAGCTGTCAATGATGCAACCGCTCTGCATTGCCCCCGACGCCTGGCAGCTTTCCTTTGCTGTGCACCGCCTCGCCGAGATATACACTCCGGAGATTTCTGGAGCAAGGAAACGAGGCTCATCTTACCGCATTGGAATGTGCCGTTTCCTCTGCTCGGCTGCTTGCACAGCAGCATGACGTCGCTGTCCCAGCGTACCCGCTACCAAGCACGCCGGATGCAACGTTAACACATCATCGATTGTTCGCTCAAAACATGTACCGTTCTGTTGCTGACATGTAGCTGGAGAAGCGACATGCTGCGTTGCTATGCCAGCGGCATGTACCGCCGCTGTTGCGAAGATGCACTACCGCTGCGCACACAGCTGCACAAGCTCTTGACACATGACAAGAGAACTCTGGACTGCAAATTTTGCTGCATCGCACAGCATGCGCTGGCTGCCGATGGCCACAATCGTCTGTTTCACTGAGCCGCTCCGTGACAGCACTTCCAGTCTGTTCATCACCACAGCTTGCTGCAGCCCGTCACGACATAGATCTGGCCAGTCGCCTGGGTAGCACAATTGGCGCTGGCCTTCTGATGGCAAAGCAGGCAAACCACTCGAAGCAGGAACGATGGAATAGCAACAGGCAACACGATGTCACACAAGTAGCAGCACTGCGGTGCTTGAGGCATGCACATTCAGGCCTGCATTCTCTGCACATGGACAGATGTCATCTGATCACAGAAGAACACAAGTTATCGCAACAGAAGCTTGCACACTCTGGCCCACACCCTCTGTCCTTTGCTGGGAACTCAATGGGCACCACAACATAGAGCAACACAGCACAAGTTGCTGCAAATGAAGCTTAAACTTTTGGACCCGGAGCTGGACCATCCCCCCCGTTGTGAGGGACCAACAAACATGCACTCACGCTAGTTTCAAAATCCGAAGCATGCACACCCACCACAACACCTGCAGCCATCTGCCCTCTTCGGAGCATACACACGTGCACAACTACCTAAAACATACAGAACAGCTGTTGCTGCTACCTAAGTGCCCTGCTCCCACCACCTCAGCACCTCGGCCCCACATGCCACCTCCGCAGCCCCCCGCCCCCGTGGACGGGCCTGTTGAGGCTACAGCTTTTACATCCCATATATCGAATCCCGAATCCCAGCGCGCACCCCGCCCGGTGGGCTAGGCACGTAGTGCCATCGTTGCCCACCGGGCCTTAGAGGCTCGCGCCCCTCCCCACGTGTCGGATCGCCCCCCTCGCCACCGATTCCACGCGTTTTTAGTGAAGCGATCGCCCCCTGGCGCCGCTTCGACCGCGTACATGGTCAGCTGTTCCGGAATGTTCGATCAATCGTTCCGGCATGGTCCCGGCACCGACCTTCGCAGATCCGAGCGACACCTGTAGCGTGCGGACGTGCGGCGACACAGCCGGAAAGAGGTATACAATTAGTTTTGCTGCTTGCTTCAGCATGCCGTCCCAGCAGGACAGCGCCGCAGCCCGTGCATGTCCCGGTGTACCGGCTGCCGAGCAGCCTTGTCACGGACGGTTGCTTTCGCCGATCAGACAAACTTTACAGCTGCACATGTAGCTTCCGAGATTCTGCAGTTCACAAACGGCGCTCCCGCTACATGCGTGGCTGCATCCTCTGTTTCTGTAGTCGACGACGCTCTGTGCGCGCTGTGAGCCGTGCTGAATGCCTGCTGCGTGCGAATCCCACCGCGCACAGCAGAGGATTGATATCTGCTCAACCAGCTGTAAATTCTGCGACCGCCTGCCCTGGTCTGGCCCCGATGAAGGTAGCCATCGATAGCAGCTCACTAGCAGCATTGACACATCTGGTGTTGTCGTGAACTGTGGTGGTGGTGGGTGGTGCACCATGGTGGCCGGGTGATCGGTGGTGGTGTGGGTGTACCACCTTCCCGCGCGGTAGTCAACTAGTTTCCACCCTCCTCACACCCTCCGCCGTTCGGTCCGCCAACAGGACATGGGTCAGAACGAACTCATCGCACACAGCCCCGATTGCCGCAACACAATGATGTATCGATAGCTATTGATGTGTTCTTCATGCAGTACAAGTTTCGTCGCGAGTTCCAGCGTGAGCAGGGAAATAGGCGCAGTTGCGTCCCGGTAGGCTGTGCTGTGATCACCTCGCTGCCACCCTCCACCACCACATTGGCCACCTTCGCGACGAGCGTCCTCGATCTTACGAACGCCGTCATCACATATGCATGTGCTCTTGCGAAGTCCGAGCTGATCATTGCAACATGATTATCCCGAGGCCTCGTGCCTTGTCCAGCTGAATGCAGCTAAGGCACACGGCGCACAACGTGACTGCACACCAAGTGTGACAGAAAGGGGCATGCCACAGCAATGTGAAGCACATGCAAGGTCTGGTTTGCACCCAGCAGTGCACTGCTCTCACCACAGGAGTGGTGTTAGCATTCATCATGTCTTGACACTGGCATGTGCACCTGACACATCCCAGTGCAGCACATCTACATAGCCAATGCTGAACAATATCTTGACAGAACTGCCAAGGGATCACATACGTACGTTGACGACTCTATGAGGCCCCTCAGCAGTGGCATGGTGCTGTACAGCGAGGCAGCAAGGCTGCATGGCAAGACAGTGGTGCTGTGCAAGTGACTTTGTGTTGAACGGACTGCGCTGACACATCACACTGTCCACGGGTTATTCACTAAAGTACACAAGTAATATATAATCAGAGGCCTGGTATAAACGCACAACATCAGGATAGAGGTGGCACAAGGCTCTGTTGACATGTTGTGGCAGCATGAGGAGACAGCCACTGCATCTGCCTCATGAGTCGCAAGAGGACATCGCAGTCAACGAAAAACAGCTATAAAAAACAGTACCCGAGTTTTGGTAGTTCCATTCGTCCTGGTGGACGAGCTGAGTATCCGGGCCTGCATCTGAATTCGGCTGCACAGCCATCGCGCGGTTGTAGATCACGGCATGTGCCTCGGAGCACGTTAACAAAGACATAAACATCGGTGATGTCTCTGAATGAGTCGGCGTGCAGTGCATGAAGCGGCCTTCAAGGCAGTTTGGTTGCGCCGAGTTGCCACTACACGCTCGGCCAGCCCCACGTTGGCGCCCGTAGCGGAAACAACTGACAAACAACAGCAACTTGACTATTCAATCATTAGCTGCAGTGTGAAGCTTTGATATAACTTTGCATGCCCACGCGAAATGCTGTCGCAATAGCAAGGAGCAATTACGTTCGCGATGTTCCGGCGGAACCTGTAGCTACAGAGCTATCAACGTCACTACAGCTTTGGCATGTATCACATACTCTGCTTGCATGGTCAACGCTTGACTTCGGCGAGGCCGTGTAACATGCCTGCAGCCGTTTGCTGGTGCTCCGCAATCACCACAACACGGCAAGCATCATGCATGGTTGCTGGCCATTTAACAAACGTGACGGGGGGCTGACGCGAAGCGGCGTCAACCTGGCGGACAGCCAACGCCTTCAGCACAGCGAGTCGATGCCAAGGGATACCAACTTCGAATTCAAGATAATGGCGTATACTGCTAAAACTCAATGATCGCGGTCGTCAAGGCTGGCCATTTGTCCACGACTGCACTGTAGGAAATTGCCTGGGGTGATGGAGGGTGGCGCAGTGGTGGTGGAGGGTGCACCGCGGTGGCGTTGGTGAAGGTCCACTTTCGTGCATGCATTGCGCGGTGCGTTGCATAGCCAAGTTTGAGCGCGCGATGCATCGCGATGTCCCACGTGCTGCTCTCGCCGCGTCCGTGGTTCCATGTCACGGCAATGCGTCGTGTGACGCCACAACACCCGTGCCGGGAAAATACAGCTGTGGCTCGTACACGTATCAGATGAAGCTCCGGCTAGAAGCAAAACAACAACAATAACTCTGCACATCTCTGTATCCTGTTTGTCTTGCGATTCGAGCTTTTCTGGAAGTCGCCACCACGCCACCACCCTCCACCACCACAGTCCATGACAGCGCCAGATTTGTCAATGCTGCTAGTGTATCTTCGGACTTATGGTCCGGGTATGCTGTCACAAATCACACTCTTGCTGTGTGCGCCCCTGTCGATCGTATCGCCATGCTGCATCAAGTATTCTACGTCATATTGTCACAACTGTATGCTCCACCCAGAGCTGTCAATGATGCAACCGCTCTGCATTGCCCGCTACGCCTGGCAGCTTTCCTTTGCTGTCCCCGCCTCGCCGAGATATACACTCGCAGAGATCTCTGGAGCAAGGAAACGAGGCTCATCTTACCGCATTGGAATTTGCCGTTTCCTCTGCTCGGCTGCTTGCACAGCAGCATATGACGTCATATGACGTCGCTGTCCCAGCGTACCCGCTACCAAGCACGCCGGATGCAACGTTAACACATCATCGATTGTTCGCTCAAAACATGTACCGTTCTGTTGCTGACATGTAGCTGTAGAAGCGACATGCTGCGTTGCTATGCCAGCGGCATGTACCGTCGCTGTTGCGAAGATGCACTACCGCTGCGCACACAGCTGCACAAGCTCTTGACACATGACATGTGAACTCTCGACTGCAAATTTTGCTGCATCGCACAGCATGCGCTGGCTGCCGATGGCCACAATCGTCTGTTTCACTGAGCCGCTCCGTGACAGCACTTCCAGTCTGTTCATCACCACAGCTTGCTGCAGCCCGTCACGACATAGATCTGGCCAGTCGCCTGGGTAGCACAATTGGCGCTGGCCTTCTGATGGCAAAGCAGGCAAACCACTAGAAGCAGGAACGATGGAATAGCAACAGGCAACACGATGTCACACAAGTAGCAGCACTGCGGTGCTTGAGGCATGCACATTCAGGCCTGCATCCTCTACACATGGACACATGTCATCTGATCACAGAAGAACACAAGTTATTGCAACAGAAGCTTGTACACTCTGGCCCACACCCTCTGTCCTTTGCTAGGAACTCAATGGGCACCACAACATGGAGCAACACAGCACATGTTGCTGCAAATGCAAATGAACCTTGCACTGGTACTCCCAGACTGTCCTCTGGCTGCGAGGGACCCACAAACATGCACTCACACTAGCTTCAAACTCCGAAGCATATGCATGCACACCCGTACCAACACCCTCGGCCATGAGCCCTCTTCGGAGCATACACACATTCACAACCTACAACATACAGAACAGCCATTGCTGCTGTCTCAGTGCCACGCTCCCACCACCTCAGCACCTCGGCCCCACATGCCACCTCCGCAGCCCCGCCCCCGTGGACGAGCCCGTCTACGGCAACCAAATCACAGTCATCGGTGTCCCGACACCCCGCGCGCACCCCGCTCCCCGCCACCCCGCCACCCCCGCGTCCCCTACGCCCCGCCCGGTGGGCTAGGCACGTAGTGCCATCTTTCTAGGCTAGGAACGCTTTTGTGCACCTACTGGAGCGGTCTTGAGTAACCGGTCCTCAAGTCTCGACTGGTCTCATGGCTCACGTCGTCAGCACCGCGCCATTCATCATGCATGGAGCCGTACCCTGGAAGCGCGTGGGGCGCGTGGGGCTCGTGGTGCGAACCGACACGGCGCATGGGGCGCGTCGGGCTCGTGGTGCGAACCGACACGGCCTCCGGGGCGCGCCGCTCTAAGCCCGGCGGGCAATAATCCTGAATGCAAACGGGCCTGAGCTGAAGCCATAGTGCTCAGTGTGGCGCCCAGCCTCGGCTAGATTGGAAGCTAACCATCGGGATCCCATAGGATGGGGGTAAATGGGCAGCAGAGCAGCCAGCAGACGTGCACAGCGCACCCCCAGCCACCACAGAGCTGGGGAAAACTCAAACACCGCGTGAAAATTGCTAGGGCATGCCCATAGACTGTCAACAATTGCAAGCTTTCCGATGCGGGCCTGGAGGACGCGATCCTGCCGGACTGAGTTGTGAGTGCGGTTGTAGTGTTCGTGTGTGTGTGAGTGTATGTTGCAGTTGATTCGGATGAGATTCGGTTTCAGTGTTTGTTTTCTCCCGTTCACTCTTTTGTAAACCAGCTTTCCGATTGGGCCGCCGCTTGCAATAACATACGCGACTCAAGCCCTGTCCAGATAGAAGTTGTTCAGGTGAATTCAAGCATAATATTCAAGGTGGTGACTGCTTGAGTACGGACTGCTTGATGCGGTTTGGCCCCATGTTATTCTCCCTGACGGCTGTACACCACTGGCACGCCACCCTCGCTGGCACGCAGTCTCAGGACAACAGCAGAAACACACGACATTCTTAGTTTATCATTTTCATGTAAAGCATAGCTTTCACGGCGAGTTTGCGCTGTCATTTAGTGTCGCTGTAGGACTTGGCGACTGCTTCTCGACTGTACTGCTCGGCATCCCGTCGCACTTTTACACAGCAATTGCAACTTCGAATTCGTAATCGACCGCGCTTTTGGCATTACGTCCGATCGGAAGCCTCTCCGTTCCAGCAGGTCGCCTTTGTGCCACAACGCAAAAACACAACTGCACTTCGGTGATAATTGTGTTTGGAAACGATTGAATGGCTATGCCTGTCCGGTACAGTGAGAAAGATGAATGATCTGCTGAAGCACATATCTGTCGCGAGCGGGGCACTGCCCCGGGGGCAGGCCACCATTGCTGCCAGCATGCTCATCAAAGTCCAGGCTGGCACAACTGAGATTCACGGTGCTGTCTTCACAGCCAACAACGTCGCACAGCGCACATCAATCGTAGATATATTCGGCTTAGGTTATTTGCGCTGCGGAATCTGTGTATCCTTGATGGTACCGCTCGTCCCGTGTCGAGCACGAAATTTCGTTTTAAAAGCGCGAGTGTGTCGTTCACTTCATCAACGACGACAACCACCCTTACGTTGATCAAGATGGCAGCGCAGTACATTACACGATACTCATTCTTCAGGATATGAGGTTCGAGACTTGCGTCTCGAGCCTCATACGTATACCTGGATGGCCATGGACAGGTCCACAACGCGATGTAAGTCCAAGGCGCCATTGTATTTCACGCATTTTGGCTGCAGAACCAACTCAGGTTGCTTTATTAGGAAAGAGAAGGTTTTGTCGTGTTCCTGCTGTTGTTCTGATGCTGTGCTTGGAGTTTTATCGAGACTGCGTGCCAGCGAGGGTGTGTTGTGTTCCTCGTTTCTTGTTGTTCCTTACAGTCTTCTTCTATACTTGGTATCTGTGAGATACCTCTGACCTATGCTAACCTACTAAGATAAAGCTCTCTCTATGCATCTGTATCATCTATATCCCGTGTGCGTGCACGTTCTCGCGATCGATCCTCTCGTGCAGTGCGCTGCAGCGTGTCCATTGCTTGGCACCTACCCACAACCTCACAACTACCCACAACCTCACAACTACCCACAACCTCACATGCATGTCCAATGCATGCCCGTACATGCATGCGCCAGCGCGGCGCTGCAGCGTCTCACAACAGGGTGGCGTGGTGTACAACCGTCAAGGGAAATAACAGCGGGGGCGGCGTGAATTTTTCAAGATGATGACATCATCAGCAGCGGCTGACAAGGGCCCAGCGCCCCCCGCTCGAGGGCATGCACGGATGGTCCTCTGACCGTGTAAGACATTTGTAGGTGTAGCATGGGGTCCCATGGGCAGCCCTGCGATCGTTGGACGGACGTCGTGTGCTGCTGCGGTTGTAATTCCCGCTGGCAGCACGCTGCCTTCGGTTTCAGTCCTGAATAGACAGCGTCGATGAAGATGCTATGCCGTACCCGAGCTGGTAAGGAAGTGAGCTTGCAACATGGTCGGGGTGCGACTCGTGCTCCTACTGCTTACAAAGCCTTCCGTTGTGCGTCGTTCACGAGCGTCGTTCCGGTTGTGAACAATGCTTGCTCGCTTGCTTACAAAGGAGTGAACGGGAGAGAACAACCACTGAAACTGAATCTCGTCTGGGCTTGTCATCTCTCGGGAGCAGGGGTTGCGGTATGATGCGGGCCTGGAGGACGCGAGTCGCTCAGTCAGGCGATCAGGGCTCGCAGTCTCGATCAGGGCTCTCAGTCTCGATCAGGGCTCTCAGTCTCAGTCAGGCGATCGAGTCGCTCAGTCGCTCAGTCAGTCAAATCGTCACGCGACCCTGCTGGACTGAGTTGTGAGTGCGGTTGTAGTGTTCGTGTGTGTGTGTGTATGTGTGTGAGTGTATGTTGATGTTACTTCGGATGAGATTCGGTTTCAGTGTTTGTTTTCTCCCGTTCCCTCTTTTGTAACAAACAATGAGCTGGACCTCGAGCTGAGCCGTGAGGGTTTAATGCACATCTTCTAGCTTTGTCGACGTGGATGAGCTGTCCCACAGCTGCACGGTGATGAGGTAGCTCTCCGGAGGTCCAGCGTGAGCTCGCGCGGCCCATGCCAGGCTTCTGCAGACATTACACACATTACCGCGAAACCGAACTTTCGTGGCGCATTTCGCGCGATCGATTCGAGCCGCGCGCGTGCTCCATGCTAGCATGTCGCCCGTTGTTCAGACCGTCGAGAAGAACAAGCGATGAATGGTCAATGAATGAGATAAGCATACGAGCAAACACAACTCGGTGTATCGTGTTAGAGTGTGTCACCGGACTGTCACGAACCTTGCAAAGTTGTACTGAAACATGTCGACGATGGACCCACAGGGCCGGCGGCTCGTGGCCATCATCGAGAAGCATCAAAGAGCCAAATTTTCTGGGGATTTTCCACCGTTGATTTACAACGTAGAGGCCGTCGTAGCTCGTGGTCTTGACACTGAGGACGTTCTAGAATATCCATCAGCGTTCAGCAGTGATGCAGCCTACAACGGGCTGCTGAAAAGCTGACAGCAGCTTGCATAGCAGACGGTTACAAATGTGAGAATAGGGTCTCGGGGGAGAGATATGGCGGACCATATATATGGAGAGCGAAGCAGCATCAATTGTGTGCTGTATACAACTTAATACATCATGCCTACTAGCAACACAGCATGGCAACGGAGTGGTTGAGTGTTCAGTGTCCATTACAGTTGACGCCGGTTCGAGTCCGGCCTTGTGCAAGATAAAGTTTGTGTGTAGACATGGCTTCAAGAACCTTCTGTGCACGCCGCGCTAATATGGACCAACATGACACACGAATCGATCGACAAAAGAGAGCAAAGAAAAAAGTTGACATTACCCACAGACATACATACATACATACATGGCAGATACTGCACAGCGCGTTCTCTCCCGTTCACTCTTTTGTCAACAATGCACAGCGCACCATGCCAGCCTTCTCTGCCACCTAATTCTGTTGTGCCCTAGACAGTAGCTGCAAAAATCACTCTGACTGCTCGTCCTTGCCGACAGACATCTGTCCGTGCATCCCCTTGAAACGGCTGTCAGCCTCAGGCACAATCACTGGCAGTGTGACCGACAGCACCATCAAAAGCGCAGCCATATGCATGCAAGCTGCTCACACCAGGCGCGCATGATTGGGAGCAGCAGCCGTCAAGCCTGGCAAGACTGCGCGCAGCAGAGCGGCAGCAACACTACACCCGGCACTGAGATGCCGTCTGTTCTGCAGACGCATCGGATCCAGAGAACCCGTGCACATCGTCCGCAGGCTCGAGCCTGTGCAACACGCCCATCAAGTCGAGCTGCGGCAGCCCGCTCCGGTGCTTGCGCACTGGCGTGCGCTGGCTGTTCGTCCTTCTGCAAGTGGCCTTGATAGCACTTGCCGCTGTTGCGGCACTGGTGTACCTCGGAGTGGTGCATCTATCAGTGCGTACCCGCAATGGTCTATCTGGCGCTCTCGAGTCTCACAGGCCGTCCTCTGGGAAGACCTTGACTTTGCATTGCACGACTGCCCTGCCCTCTGTTCATATACGGATTTGGCAGGCTCGGACAATGAAGTCGCGAGCACTAGATTGCGCAGACGTCACAGTGGTCAGTGTCACGGATGCGCGCTCGCATATGCATGGCCGTTGCAGCGCACTAACTGCTCATGCACCCTCTCAGTGGTGAAGCAGCCGCGTTACCTCAACGCACACATCAGCCCGCCGCCCACACCACTTGTGACCGCAATGTCTCGCTCAGCCACAGAACACGTTCGCAGCAGGGCAGCAAAGGACCCCACAGAAGCGGCTGTGGGGCACATGTACAGAGAAGCCGCGCCACGTGAATTCATGTTAACAGCATGATCGGTCGACCGCCAGTGGCGTTTGAGCACATGGAACATGCAGGCTTGTGCATCAGCCGCCATGCGATCCGAGACTGAGTCGCACTGCACTGCTTGCCGGGGCGCTGGTTGCTTCATGCACGTGAAGGCGGCGCAGCGTCATGCCGACCGCATTTGACGCGGGTATGCGTCCGTGACAGCAGAGGCTTGGCGTGGCAAGCAGCGATCAAGCCGTCGCACCCGCCAGCATCGGTGCCCACTTCATGCCCAACTCGCGGCCCGCAGGCGCCATATATGGGCCCCCAATTGTGCAGGTCTGGAACCTCGGTGCGCCGCCGCAGGCTCACCAGTGGCACCTGCACTCTATTCGCATCATCACCGCGACATGGGCCCCGGACCGGGTCGCGTTGGCGACGGATGTGTGCGCCACGCTCAACCGAGTCCTCCCCGGAACGCCCATCGCCCCCGACGCGACGCACGTGTGCACCACCATGCCGGCGGTCTACGGGACAAACTACACAGAGGGGGATCTGTGGGGCCTCGTGGAGACAAGGGTGCTGGCGGAGCCATCGAGGCCACGAGGGCACACCACGATGCTCGACAGGGTGCGCTTGCTGTGTCTGCCGTTGTCGGACTGCGCTGCCTGCACGGCGACAACACCGTAAACGGCCGCGGGCATGCCTGTTCTGTCACCTGAAGCCGGCTATCGGCTCTATAGATATATCGCTCTGGGTGACGCATGCTTGTACCTTTGCGGTTCTTGCTGCGCATCCTCAGAGGCATCGCTGCATGGTGCTGTGCTGCATTGTGCAGCGCGACTGAACTTACATGCGGTTTTCTGGTTGTGGACAATGGGCGCGTGCGGCACCCCACCGGCTTGCACAAGCGGCGCGGGCAAGCGTCAACCGCGGACTGTCTGCGGCGTGTGCGTGAGAGCAATTGCTGTGCACCACCAGGCCATACGGATGTGACCCTTCCACAAGAACGAGGCTGACATGCGTGCACAACGCGCCACAGCGCGCCGCACCAGCATTGCTGAGGTGCCTGCGCGGCACAGCGTCTGCATGCCATGTTCGGGCTGCGTTGCCCGGTCATGCTGGGTTTGCTTTGGTGCGTGACATTGCACCCATGCCCCGACTCACACACGGCCTCAGTTGCGCCGCCGACGTCAGGGGCACGTTTCGTAGATGTGGAGCTACGACCTCAAGTGCATGGACTACCTCATCGACCCGGACGCTTGCCCCGAGGTGCCGCTCGTGGACACCGCGCACAAGGGCGCCGTCGCCGTCATGCACTCGCACATGAAGGCGCTGCGGCAGTGGGTCAGCGACGCCGCGAGCGACGCGCCGCCACAGCGCGGCGCAGCCAGCGATGCGCTGCTCCTGGTGCTTGAGGACGACGTGTCCATAGGCGACGCCGGCGTCTTTGTCGAGCGCGTCGCCGCGCTGCTGCGCGTGCTGCAGCCGCAGGCGTTTGACGTCATCAACCTCCTCGCTCCGGAGTCGCCGCCGTGTGAGGCGGTCGCGCCGGCGTGGCGCGTGCGCGGCGCGGCCGCGGAGGGCCTGCACCTCACGCGGCCGCTGATGTCGACGTCGCGAACGCACGGCCTGCTCTGGTCCTTGCGCGGCGCGCAGCGTGCGCTGGCGAGCCTGCCGTGCGGCCTCGCCGTGGACCTGTATTTGCGCCACCTGGTGCGGGTGTGGGCGCTGGACTTGATCAACTCGTGCGATGGCATCGTGCGAGAGGTCGACGCAGGGAGCATCAAGGACGACTTTGATGCCCGCCGCGGTCGCGGCTAGGGCCACCCAGAGTGCACGCTAGCCAGAATTAGCGGCCTGGAAAGCAGCTCACCATCATGCGGGCTTGCCATTTTGCCTGAGGGTGTGGATGTGCTAAAACGCAGACATGCAGATTAGGTGTTGGGTTGCCGCGCGTTCGTAGCGTCTACGCTTTGCAGACTGCCCACTTGTTTGACAGGTGACGACAAGTGAGCAGCTCTTGCTGCAGTTGTTGGGAGAGTTGACTGAGCGTGTTGTCGCTCTGGGCGGGCCTGCCGCCATTTGACAGGTGCTAGTAGGCTCCGCAATCGTGGATGTTTCCAGTTGCACCCACCATTCAGAGGCGCTTCCAATCGTTGCTCTGCCTGTCCCCTGACGTTGTACGATCAAGCCTGTGGCGCTGCGGCCGTGTTGCGCAGGGGGGGGCAGGGGAGTGGCCTCTACATACCTGTGAGAAACGAGTACCAACAGTGTGTGGTGGCGAGCTAACCAGACCTCTGACCACAGATCATTTGCAGTTGCAAACAGGGGTCTGGACCTGCATATCGCAGGTGCACGGACATGAGCCCGCCCACCCCTGCCAAAGCGCTGTAATGACGCCAGTGCCCATGCTATGCTGTCTGGTGAAGTCTGGGCCGGGTCTGGACGGTCAGGTGATGCAGGGGGCTCTGTTCGAGCTGCAGAGGTACTGCCATTGTGCACAGTGAACTGTGCCTGCACATCTGCACACCTACTTTCTCCCTTGAGGCCTATCTGAGCCATAGACTGATGCATTGCTTGCTCACAGCCGATTGCATCATCGAATATCAGCTATGGCCGTCATTTCAGTGAACAGCATCGAGCAACAACGGCTGTTGTGCAAGGTCAAGGCATGACACGCGCATTGAGCATGGGTGTTTCTGTTTAAAGGTTATGGCGCATCATTGCTCCATGTATGCACACCGCGTACATTTGTAGGTCGCGCGGCCACGAACCGGATGGTGTTGAGCCGTGTTTTGTCGACGTGTTGACAATGCATGCGCACGACCGGTCGTGACCCCTTCCACCACTTCGGACATTGCCGCAGGCACAACAGCACGCGAACATTGGTGCATCACGTATTGATGCTCAGCTTACGGATGTTGTGTGATGGTTTGACCCGTTTTGTCGTTCGGCGCCGGCGTTCTGCGGACCTGTAGTCCAGAGTGCAGTCCCCTTTGTGCGAGCTGCACGATTGGCTACCCAGTTCAAGAACGCGTCCTTGCACTACAATCGAATAATATTTGGGCTCTTTAACCATGGCTGTTATGTCTCGGACTAGGCAGATTTTGAGGCATCCAACTCAGCAGCCCGGACTTGGCTGGTCATCGAGATCTTTGTTAGCACCCTGTTTCAATCCCCCAGGTTGTGGGCCGCGGGATAAGAGTGCAGCAGAGAGCACGAGAGGAAGGTTGCTCCGCTCTCTGTGATGTGTGGGCTTGCGATCTATGTTCCATCCTGGGTGTAGCGGCGCAGACTCTGCGCACATGAGGGTTGTTACATGGTACCTTCGAACGCAATGCAAGATGCACTCTGAGCACAGATTGGCAGCATGCGGATGATGTAGGTGCTTGGCAGCGATGAGACCCAGCTCCAGTCGCCTGAGTGGAGCTTTGCGACTGTTTTGTTCATTTGCAAATGTATCCCATGACGTGATAGGCATGCTGTGTGCTGTGGTGGGCAGTGACCTTGATCTGCATCTACGGTGCGTGCACGCATCTCCCGTTGCACTTGGTGAATGGCTGTTGTGAAAGTGCCTCGTAGCGTCCAAGGCATGTGCACATGCGAATGCACGCACGGGGTGACACGTGGCAGTCACCAGCCCGCGAATGAAGACGCATTCCAGCTCTGAGTATAGGTCGAACAAGGTCATGGTTCAAGTATCCGACTCAGATACTGACCATGCCGGTGCGATCCCAGATCTCAGGCGTCATGTGCTAAGTACTCCGCACACATACTTAACATTTCGCCCGACTAAACTTACGGTATGACGCTTCCACTCGCGCTTGCATTCGAACACTGGCTCATGCTCCAACCGCGGTGCATCACGTTATTGCATGTGCCTCAGCCCAAGGTGACCATCGCTTTACTCTTCACACCCTGGTTGCACACCCGCTATAAAGTCGCGCACCTTCCATGGTGCACCCGGAGGGTGAGCCACATAAAAGGGCGTTAGCAACTCAGTTGGGTGCGCACTACGGGGGTGAGCAAGATGTCAACGGTTCGAATTGGACGAAGACACTGTCGCAAACATTGACCAGGCACAGTGGCAGATCGTATGATCAAACGTACGTTTAACGTGGAGCAATTGATGCCAACGCACACTGGCACAAGGTATGTGTGCGCGGCGACGTAACCAAATCTTTGCTCTGATGCTAGTGATCACGTAGACAGGAAACAATTTACCACACAAGATAATTAAATACCTTGCGTGGTCGTTTTGCAGTCCGGCGCACATTGCTGCGCGCAGCCGACTCGAATGGGTGCCGCGTCCGCAAGTGATGACAACTCAACCAAGTACCATGATAACAGGCCCAAAATCACAAGCATGAAAATTGTGGTACATACTTTACGAAACTGTGCGATCTTACGGCAAGTCGGATGATCCTTGCCACCCTCCCCGCCCTTCCCAAAAGCAACGGAGCCGCACACCGCATTCTCCTTGCTGATGTTTCGAGCCCGATCCCTGCCCAGAGATACACCAGATGTTGAAAGACAGCATCTAATCCAGTGCATAGCGTGGCAGACTGCAGCGTACGCACAATAATTGCTACATACGAGCATGTCTGCACCAGAGCTGCGGCATGACATAGGAGCCCATTGGCACAGGCATAGACATGTTACGGGATAGCAAACGACACAATGTACATGTCAATCGAGTAAACGAGTCATATCGACCTCCGGGCGGTGTCTAGTGTCTACTGCGCCAGCGACACGGGGCCTCGCAAAAGGCAGCACTCTCAAGCCCACGTACGGCAGACGGCCCCGATCACGTCGTGACGTATCATTGGCGCGCAGCAGAGCAACATTTGTGTTGATTGAAAGTGTTGTAATGGCCAAATCTGGCTGCTCAGAAGCACACCTATTCAGGATATGCAGGCACCAATTGTGAATACATGTGTATGTATCTCAGGCTAGTGCCTTGCAAACTTGAGCTAGCCGAAAGTATACCAAAGAATACCCCAGCATGCCAGCCTGTACCACGTCAAAGCTGTGCACATGAGCTGCATGCATACAACTACATGTGCATCATTCCACATGCCCATAAAGTGCCACCAGAACTCCTCAGCATGTATGATCTCACATACCTATCCCATATGTCATGCCACCTTATGCCTTAGCCTTTTGGCAGCGCGAAGTGCCAGCGCAGTGCGTGCCCCATCATGCATGCATCGCATGCATACCCTTGGACGGCGCTTGTGCACGACAAGGGTGCATCGTCAATGACCATGCCAGCATGTCTACGTCTGTGTCTCTATGCAACACCATCATGCTGTATTGGATTGACAAAGGATGATACATACCAATTCCCAATGCCCGCAGAAGATCGCCAGATCTCGCGGGATGCTGCACCCTGATCCGTACAGAGATCAACGAGCAGCGCGATTCCACAGTTCCACAGTGCTAACAGTAGCGAGGACAGCACAAAGCAGGGATGGGCCCGGGCACATATATTCCAAGTGTTTTGCTGTGATCGACAAAATTACCTTTGGTCGATTGGGGCGCTTCTGTTCCAGTCATTCCATCTGTGCTGCATTGTTACCCCTGTCTTTCTCTCCTGTCGTTTCTGTACGCTCGCTAGGGTGCCCAGCTCCCTGCGCTACCCGACTAGTCAACAGTGTGTGTGTGTGTGTGTGTGTGTGTGTGTGTGTGTGTGTGTGTGTGTGTGTGTGTGGTGTGTTGTGGTGTGGGTGTGTGTGTGTGTGTGTGTGTGTGGTGGTGTGGGGGTGTGTGTGTGTGTGTGGTGTGTGTGTGTGTGTGTGGGTGTGTGGTGTGTTGGGGTGTGTGTGTGTGTGGGTGGTGTGTGTGTGGTGGTGTGGTGTTGTGTGGTGTGTGTGGGTGGTGTGTGGGTGTGTGTGTGTGTGTGTGTGTGGGTGTGTGTGTGTGTGTGTGTGTGTGTGTGTGTGGTGTGTGTGTGGGTGTGTGGGTGGGTGTGTGGGTGGGTGGTAGTGTGTTGTGGTGTGTGTTGTGTTGTGTGGTGTGTGTGTGGGTGTGTGTGTGTGGGTGTGTGGTGTAGTGGTTTGTGTGGGTTGTGTGTGGGTGTGTGTGTGTTGGTGTGTGTGTGGTGGTGTGTGTGTGGTGGGTGTGTGTGTTGGGGGGGTGTGTGTGGGTGGGTGTGGTGTGTGTGTGTGTGGGGTGGGTGGGGGTGTGTGTGTGTGTGGTGTGGGTGGTGTGTGTGTGTGGTGGTGTGGGGTGTGGGTGGGTGTGTGTGTGTGTGTGTGTGTGTGTGTGTGTGTGGTGTGTGTGTGTGTGTGTGTGGTGTGTGTGTGGGGTGTGTGTGTGTGTGTGTGTGTGTGGTGTGTGTGTGGTGTGTGTGTGTGTGTGTGTGTGTGTGTGTGTGTGTGTGTGTGTGTGTGTGTGTGTGTGTGTGTGTGTGTGA